>CAJNDS010000202.1:482903-517903 GCA_905221605.1 Symbiodinium natans
TCGGACAGTCGACGCAGGTGCCCCGGTCATCTGAGGGCACCGCACCTTCTGGACAACCTTGGCAAAAGCTATGAGCTGGGGCATATTGGCCAACCCCACAGCGTTCGCACATCAGTTGGTTCCTACCTGGCCCTCTTCCAGGTTTGCAGGGTGGCGTCAGTGCGTGAAACATCTGGTCATGCGTTTTGAGCGAAGAGGTATTCCATACACCGATAGGGCGGTCAAAGGCCTTGGCATTGTAGAACATGGCCTGCATGGTGGTGACTGCAGAGGTGTTCCATGGTCCAATCGGCTGGTCAAAGACACTTGCACCGTCAAACATGTGGTCCATTCTGTTCACTGCCGCTGTGTTCCATGAACCGAGGGGTTGGTTGAAAGCCACGGCAGCTTCAAACATGTGAGTCATCTTCTTCACTGCTGCTGTGTTCCATGAACCGATTGGCTGGTCAAACGACTTGGCATGTGAGAACATATACGCCATGTCAGTCACTGCAGATGTATTCCATGAACCAAGTGGCTGGTTAAAGGCATGGGCACCAGAGAACATGTATGCCATGTCAGACACTGAGGAAGTGTTCCACGAACCAATCGGTTGGTCGAAGTTGCTTGCTTTGTCGAACATGAACCTCATGTTGGTGACTGCAGAAGTGTTCCAGAAACCGATCGGCTGGTTGAAGGCATAGGCGCTTAAGAACATGTATGACATGTCCGTCACTGCACGAGTATTCCATGAACCGATCGGATGGTCAAAGGCCTCGGCACTACGAAACATGAGTGCCATTGTGGTCACTGCAGCTGTGTTCCAGGTACCGATGGGCTGGTTGAAGGCCTGAGCATAGGCGAACATCCTCCGCATATCGGTTACTGCCGAGGTGTTCCATGAACCAATCGGCTGGTTAAAGGCTTTGGCATCCTCAAACATGGACCTCATGCTGGTCACGGCAGAGGTGTTCCATGAGCCAATCGGTTGATTGAAGGCACTGGCTCGAGAGAACATGCCCCGCATGTCGGTGACTGCAGAGGTGTCCCACGCTCCAATGCTTTCATTGAACCAGGAGAGTCCTGAGAACAGCTCTCGCATGCTGGTCACTCCTGACACGTCCCAGACCTCAATGCTCCCATATGTAGAGATCAACCTGCTTCTCCTTGCTTCCGATCTCCAACCAATCACCGCAGCCCTGAGCTCCCTTCGGTTTGGGAAGGCTGCCGGTGCCGTTGCAGTTCCATGGCAGGCTAACAGCACCAGCAAAGGCAGCAACTGCAGCGGTCCCCCTGGCATCAGCATGGCGCGCTTGCCCCTCGAAGACTGTAGCTCAAAGGAAGGACGACAGATTGGGATACGGGTCTTGTCAGTCTGGTACACGACGCTACTGTCGCAAGGATCGCTGGCTGAGGCTCTTGACAAACATGGAGGTTTCCGAGACTAGGGGGTACCTTCTTGGGGTCCTTATTAGAAGGAAATCATTCTATTTAGGGGGGTCTATATTCGGGGTCCCCTAGCTTCCTAAACCCTAAACCCGAAACCCCAAACCCCCTCATCAGTTGAGATATTGCAAGTTTCTCAAGATGACACGGCCGCCGCAGTTGTCGGATGATCGAAATGGGATCGTCGCTGGTGCACTGCATGATTCTGAGTGGTATTGGGGGGTTGAGGGTCTAGGGTTTAGGGTTTGGGTTAGGGTTTAGGGCTCAGTGAACCGATCAGAAAAAACACCAGGATGTCTTGCTTTTACATACCTTAGTCTCCGCAATTGTCAGACAATGAAGTTGTTGGACAGTGCCCTTCTCCTAAGCCAGAGAAGGATGCGAACGGCCGATCATAGCGGAATATACAAAACAACTCAGTCAACAGCGCGAACTCGGGTTCAGACTGGGACGCGCCATGGCTTAGAGGTTAGGGTTTGGGGTTTAGGGTTGAAAGTATACTGGGCCGTGACTGTTGAAGGTTCAGGGCTTCGGGCGGCAGATGCATGAGGCCGCTGTGTCGCACAAGCAGCGGATGTGGCCCCAACATGCGAACCACTCCAAAAAAACAAACACATTCTTCCTTACCAGGGTAATATAGAGATTAAAAATATTTTTTGGGGGGGGAGAAAGGGGAAGGTTCTTAAGAGCAAATGGTAGGAATCTGGGGGCCCCTTACATACCGTGGCACACAAGGGCCCATACTTCAGAATCCTTTGAAGGAGGTAGGGACCACATTAAGAGACCATGCAAGCCACCCTTCGAAACAGTCCATGTACCTATATAGCATATGCTTGGGCCTTAAAGGGTTCCGTGGTAGCTTACAGTAGCTTCAGGGCCCAGGTATATGCTACAAAAGTACAGGGACCCTTAGGGCTACCAGTAAGACTCCCCCAACACGTAGGAACACAAAGCCCCCTAAACCCTAAACCCCCTAAACCCCCTAAACCCCAAACCCCTTAACCCGAAACCCTAAACCCTAAACCCAAAGGAAGAACACCGCCCCAGCAACCAAGCCAAGGGGCTTTGGCCACCCGTATGCTCGCCTCGCACTGACCCCGGAGGATCATGAAGAACCTTGGGTTTAGGGTTTAGGGTTCAGGGTTCAGGGTTTAGGGTTTAGGGTTTTTTTGCCACCTGTCTAGCCATGTAGGGTTTAGGGTTTAGGGTTCAGGGTTTAGGGCGACTCAGGACTTCTTTGCATTCTCACAACTTGGACCGTGACTAGACATGGCTGGGTTGATAATGATGAATGGAGAGGTTCCCTTTTCTCGAGAGACGTCAAGAGTTCTCCCCTCAAAGCACAGCGCAGATTATCCTGACTGGCTCGTCCATGGCTTCGAAGCTTGCCACGACTGCACCAGGCACCCGGAGCCACAACTGAACAAACAAGCGAAAGCCATCGTGCTGATCTAGCGGTAGCGTCTTGCTTAATGCCATCTTCCATCTGCAATGCCCCACCCCCCCCCCGGGCGACCCCTGCGCGCGCGAATTCGGCCCACCAACATCCTGAGCTACTGGATGCTTTCTGCGCCTCTGCATGTTCTGCACTCTATTTGCCCTTGAAACCTTGAGGCTCAGAAAACAGCAACATCTACAAGAGTGGTTCTTTGAGCACTCCGAATAACGCTGCATCGCCGAAGCAGCCTGTAGTTTTTAGGGTTTGGGAAACCCTAAACCCTAAACCCTAAACCCTGAAACCCTAAAACCCTAAACCCTAAACCCTAACCACGAAACCCTAAACTTACTGCTGGCCGAGTTGCTCAGAACCCACATCGCCTTGCCTGACAATGACCTCTCCTCGCTTGAAGGTCCGCTTCCTGTGCTTCTGGGTGGTGGTGGTGGTGGTGGTTTAGGGCTAGGTTTTAGGTTTTAGGGTTTAGGTTTCAGGTTTTAGGGTTTAGGGTTGAGGGTTTAGGGGGCGGGGGGGGGGGGCACCATGATCCTATAAGCTCGTGGCAAGCACTCATGCCTTGAGCAAGGCTGACATCGAGTGGATTGATGCATCATTCAGAGACCCAGACGGCAAACCCCCACATGGCTGTTTGCACATTCTAGCATCATGCCGCTTGGACAGGGGGGCTTATCGTACCAGCAACCTGTTCAATTCTGTATGTCTTCCTTTCGGCGCAGGGCGATGCCTTGCTGGCAAGGTGGAAACCTTGCACGCGCAGAGGACCCTGTTTAGCCTCAGGAGGTATAGGGGAGGTGTCTCAAACTACACTCCGAAAACCTGAACTCTCGTCTCGTCCCCTTCGTAGCTGCAGAACCAGGTTCTCCATGATGTCCGCGATTGTTGCGATGAGCTCGTCATCAAACCTGCGGGTTCCAGTGCGGGACTGGGGCAACCTAAAACGGTTAAGGGCTGAGGGTTTAGGGTTTGGAGTTTCAGGTTTATCTGATACTTGGCTAGTGCGCACTCATCCGCAGGTGTCGCAGCACCTCTGGACCACTACTCTGCTGCCTGCATGTCCATGGACCAGAACCCAGAAACGGAAGCTCAGAGTTAATCCGAGAGCTACCCGGCGATTCCCTGAATCTCTAAAACCAGGCATGAGCTCACCCCCGAAAAAAGTACCCTGAACCTCCAAGCAGGAATGCACCCTTAAGCTTGCTAAGTGACACCTCCTCTGCCTGAACCGAAAAGTTGACACCATGATAGATTTTTTTCCAAATGAGGCAGCAGAAACCCTAAACCTCACCTTCAGCCCCCCCGACCAAAACACAGCCTTCACACTTTTCGTAGAGCATACAAGCATGAACCGTAGAAGGGGTTACAGAGAGGTGTAGTATAAGCTTAGGGTACCAACATGTGAAAAAAAGAGATGGTTTAGGGTTTACGGTTTCACCCAGCTTGTGCTGGCAGGGGCGCGTCTCGAACATCGGCACGCCCGTGCGCAAGTACTTCTCGCGCACGCTGCGCTCGTGCATTGCCGAGCGGGTGACAATGTTGTAGTACCTTGCTTTCGAGGATTCAGGGTCCATATATATACATACATACATACATACATACATACGTACATACATACATACATACATATATATATATATATATATATAGTGTATGTTAAATATTCACTATATATATATATATATAGAAATGTAGTATGACCAGGTAAAACAGAGTCTCTGGCAGTGGGCGTTCCGATGTTGAGCATGACCACTACAGTTTCGGGGGGGTCGCGCCATCGATCCTCGCAATGTTGCAAATGAAGTCTCCCAAACCCATCGAAACCCCCTAACCCCTAACCCTAAACCCTAAATCCTAAACCCTCAATCCTAAATCCTTAACCCCAAACCCCCGTGAGTGCATCCGAGCCGCACGTCGCGCTTAAGCTTTCCAACGATTGTGGTCTGTATCGCCCGGACTGTCATGCGCCTCCGGGCCCAGTGTTCTGCAGAGGAACATTTAAGGATGACTTACGTGGAGCTTGAATATGACAAGAACCAGCTTTTCTCAAATCCACACAGATCTCCCCAAGATTTGCCGAAGAAGGTGCTGTCGAAAGCCTCAAAGAAAGCTCAAAATGCCCCAAACGTGCACACCGTGGAGATAGACTTGTGCCAATCTGGCCTGAGATGTCCAATGTCTCATTAAAAGCAGGGTTTAGGGTTTAGGGTTTAGGGTTTAGGGAAAAGGGTTTAAAATTTCGGGCTTGGGCCAGCAGCACCTCCCATTCAGCATGCTGCAGCTACAGGCTTTCCGAGGCTTTCGGAACAGATCGGAACAAGGCCTTCGGAAACCGAAGAGCATGGTGTGTTCGCCGAAAAAGGTGCCCTCCGACATGTTTACCTGGCAGAAAGGCTTTAAGACCTGGGGTCTCGGGTGCAGGCTGCAGGAAATGTTTGAGGGCTTAGGCTTACGGGCCTACTGAGGAACCCCAAACCCACCTTCTTGGATCATCACAACCCACCAGGAACAAATGGCTTCGACTTCCTAAGGTCTAAACAATCAACTTGAAGATCGATGCATTGCATCTGCACTGAGTTCACGCGCTGTGCCCCGAAAAGCGCCAAAGCTGTAGCTTCACAAAGTTCAGGATGCAGTTTGTGGTTTGGAGTTTAGAGTTCAGTCTCTTTTTGTCGCCCGCCTAGCTGACGCTTTAGGGTTTGGGGTTTAGGGTAGGGTGATACCTTCGCAATGCTGAACGATCAGGTTCAGAGCACTTTCCACATCAGAACTTGGGTTTAGGGTTTAGGGTTTAGGGTTTAGGGTTTAGGGTTTAGGGTTTAGGGTTTAGCGCCCTGAAACTTTATCTTCGCGACCCTCAGCTCTACACTCCCTACAGCAAACTCCAAGAAAGTTGGAACATCCTTATCCCCACACACCAAAGGGTATGACTAAAGGGAATCCCAGCTCTAATTATCCTTAAACCATGTTCCAACTTTCTGGAGTTTACTGCAAAACCTGAGCCCAAGAAGCCCTGCAATCCACCTAGCGGGTCGGAGAGCTTATAGCGACAGTAGAGGTTGCACTGTTTTTTAGGTGTACTACTATTTGCTTATAAGAAACCCCCTAGAAATGGAAGACATAAATCCCTGTATTGCCCTTATAAGGAAGAACATTTTGCATTATTGGGGAGCCTCTTAAGGAAACAGTAGCCCTGAACGCTAAACCCTAAACCCCAAACCCCAAACCCCAAACCCTAAACCCTACAAATAATCTCCAGAGGCATCACCTCCGACTTGGAGGACCGGCGGAGCAGCGCACAGGAGTCCTGAGAGTCTGCTGGGTAAAGCTCATCCCTCTCGGGCTTAGGGTCTCAGGCTTAGGGTTTAAGGTTTAGGGTTAGGGTTTAGGGTTTAGTTTTTTAGGGTTCAGGTTTCGGATTTAAGGTTTAGGGCTTAAGGATTCGAGTTTAGGGCTTGAGGTTTAGGGTTTAGGGCTTGTGTTTAGGGGTTTTCTGGTTGTGAAGATGTTGAGAAGTGCTTGATGTTTGTGGTTTAGGGATCTACTTACAATCTGCCTGGGGTCTCTTTGATTAAGCTCAGCTCAGCTCGGTGTTTTTCTTGCTGGCGCATAGTAGGGAAATATAGATCGCTACCATATACTCCTACAACATATGGGGGGGGGGGGGTCCGAAATTAGGGGTCCTTTCTCTAAGGGAATCCTACTGTTTGGGGGTCCATTATAAATAAGGGTTCCTTAGTTTCGTAAACTCTCATAGTATTTATAATCATTACAGGGAACTGCAGCAGGTCATCCCCTGGGAAGGGGCTGACCAACAAATTGGAGCGGCATCGCTTCCGATCTTTCTAGAGACTTGTCTGCATGCCATAAGAGGGGTTGGGTTTAGGGTTTTAGGGTTTAGGGCTTAGGGCTTATAGGGTTTAGGGCTTGGGGGGGAGGAGGGGGGGGGGGGAAGGGGGCGGGGTTCAAGGATGGGCTTTGCTGAGATCTCTCTGGGCCCCGAGGCTTTCGCGACCTGTAGGAAGGCTCCAAGACTTCGGTTGCCTAAACCCTAAACCCTAAACCCTGAACCCTGAACCCTAAACCCTAAACCCTGAACCCAAGTTTCCTAAACCCTAAACCAGGTGGGTGCGTTAAGATACCTAGGGGTTTCCCAGCCAACCAGTGCTGGAAAGAGCTAACGAAACTTTCGACCTTCAAGGCGAGAGAAGTTGCCTAATGAAAGCGTTCGGCTTAAAAGCCTGTTGAGGGCAGGAGTGCTATCAGCCCAGTAAACCCTTTGAAGCCAGAAGCATCTAACATGGGGGCCTTTTGGGGGTTATTATAGTATACTTTATAAAGGGACCCGAAGGGAAGATAATTAGTCATTTTTCCACCCCCTATATTACGCCAAAACTAGATTACCATCAATACGGCGAGAGTCCATCGCATCCGTCTCTGCGGTGGCAGCCCCGGAGATAAGCACGTAGCCTGGTGAGCCCAGAGGTGGTTGGTGTACACCAATTGTGTTTAGGGTTTAGGGTTTAGGGTAATTCATTCAGGATCCTATAACAGCAACCTTCGTCTAACAGCCATGCTCAGGCTTCAGCTACAAGCAACCCAAGCTCCTACGTGATCCGCTCGCCTGCTGTAAGGTGAAGATGCAGGCAGGGCTTGAAGGTATAGCTCTTGGGCTTCTGGTTTGCTAAGGGGCTTTATGTTGGCTCGCCCTGGGGAACTCCTCATGATTGCCTCTGCTGTGCGCCAGTGCACCAAGAAGAGCAACAGTCACCCTGTTTTCGCCCCAAGGTCTATATAAAGAGGCCCCAAGATCACCCACAGAGTCGCCCGTTTGCCTTAAATCCTCTCAATCCCAACCACTAAATCACCTACGCACACCCTTTTTGCTTCAGGGTTTAGGTTTGACCCTTTTTTTGAGCAGGGTCAACCCTGAACCCTCAATTCTAAACCCTTTGTGAAGCACGGACTGAGGTCGGCGCCAGCACACTGTTCTAAACCCTAAACCCTAAACCCTAAACCCTAAACCCTAAATCCCCTGAACCCCTTGGGCCACGACCGCTCCGGCCCACGTTGTTCTTCTCGTAGATGGCATCCCCTGGCTGAAACTCCTCGATCTCCATGGTGTCAACCTCGCAGTGTGCGTTGAGGGTTTAGGGTTTAGGGTTTAGGGCTATAGGGTTTAGGGTTTAGGGTTTAGGGTTTAGGGTTTAGGGCTAGGGTTTAGGGCTTAGTGACTTTAGGGACTGTAGGGTTTAGGGCTGTGGGGACTTTAGGGGGGTCTACCGTGATTCAGGGGATGGCATGTTTATAGGACTTTAGGGGGTTTTAGGGTTGGACGAGGACCCTTCCTCAAACCCAGGAGCGACATTGCAGCGACATTGCACTTGGAGATGGAAGGGCTTTGTTCCCTAATGCCAGGTTTCGGGCTTCGAAGGCAGGTTGGTTTCTAGGACTCCGGATTTAAGACTTCAACTCATGCTCGTTGGATCCTAAACTTTGAACCCTAAACCCTAAACCACCCTAAACCCTAAACCCTAAACCTAAACCAGCCAAGAATCCAGTGCCCGAAGGATGTCGTGCTCAAGCTCCTGCGTCTCAATGAGTGCCCAGGGTTAGGGATTGGGGTTTAGGGTTTATAGGGTTCAGGGTTTAGGGCTTAGCGTGTAAGAGTTAACTTTGCCACCTGCCAAAACTGCCCCCGACACCAGCGCAAAGATTTGAGGCTCGAGCGGCTGGCCTCAAAACAGCTGAATGAAATCTTGGTTTTTTGCTGATGATAACATCGCACTGCAGAAAAAATGACGGCCATATCGACATGTCAAAAAAACACTTCGCCTCGTTTCCAGTTGAAATCTTGGTTTAGGGTTGAGGGTTTCGGGTGGGGGGGTTAGCTCGCCTGGAAGAGGGGGCAGTGCGAGAGGGACTTGAACAGGAAGTCTTGGTACTGCTTGTCTTTCTCGAAGAACGGGCTGAACCAGTTGGCCTCGGCAATAGCCCTGTAGGGGTCCTTACCACACTCTGAAAATAATCCTACATAAGATATCCCAATGGCCTACCGCGCCATAAAGGGCTGGGTCTATATAATGGAGGCGATGAAGGGTGTGAGGCTGGCCTGGGGGGCCTTTTTCTTGCCTGTCTAGCTGATGGGGGGGGTTAAAGGGCCTTAGAGCTTAAGCTTTGGGAGGGTTTTGGGTTTAGGATTTTGGGGTTTACTGGGTTTAGGGCATATAAGTTTTGAGAGGGTTTACTCGGCGCGGTCTCTTTCGTATCTGAGCAACTGAGCACAACTGCACGGTAAACCGGCACATCATCGGGCAAGGTTTGGGGATTCAGGATTTCGGGGTTTACAGAATCTGTGCTCCTCCTTCTGGTAGGCCTTTCCTTGATTGAGAAACTGTACAGGGTACCTCGCTCCCTATATCCCCACTGAGAACCCAAGTCCCTAAACTCTAAGCCCTAAACCCTAAACCTTAAACCCTAACCCTAAACCCTAAACCCGAATCATCATCCCAGGTCCACAACTTTGTTTCTACTTCCGCTTGAGCGCTTCGATTTCGCTTTGCTGTGCTCCTCAGCTTGGCCACACGCAAGGGCTTTCCTAGTGCTTTTAGGGTTTAGGGTTTAGGGTTTATAGCGTTTCGGGTTTAGGAATTAAGGTTGGGCTGCTTGTTGTGAGCAGTCCGGTGTGCTTGCTGTGTGCCCCCTGCTCGCCGTGGTGATGATGTCCAGCAGGGGAATAAAGAGGCAGGTCGGCTCCTGCAAAAAACACATAACTTTGTCACGAACGCCGAAATGCGAACTGCGTCCTTGTCAAACTGATTAGGGGGTCTCAACAGGTCCCGAAAAACAATAATGACCACTTCTGCTGCGTTTGCTTCGACTTGCCTCTACAGTGTGCTGTTGGCACATCGCACATCTCGAAAGGCAGTATGGGGCTTCGGCAAATCGCACGTTGAAGGCGCCGGTCGGCAGGGCGGACACTCCTGCGCTAGCGACATAAGGCTGTAGGACGTATAGGGGCTTGGGGGATTTGCAGAACACCAGTGCGCTATCCGCTATCTGGTCTCAGCCACGGCGTTGTCTTAAGAGCTACAATCGAGGTTCCATGTGGGACACCTGTTCAAAAGCCACACAAAAAGGTTTGGAACCAAACTCCTACGTTGGAGTTTAGGGTGTCACGCATCCCATAAACCCAGAACCCTATGCTAAGTAGTAAGTGAGAAGCTGATCAGGGGCCCCCTGCCTGCCCAAAACTTCAGCCTTCAGCACTCCTGCCCCGGCACCATGAACCCTTCTGCAAAACCCAAACCCCAAAACCCCGCACCAAACACTCTGAGCCCTGAACCATTTCTGCCAGACCCTATACCTTGGGACGTTCTCCCTTCTACTAACGGTCCTTTATAGGGATTATAACAGGGGGTACTGCAATCCCTACTAAGGACTGTTAGTACAAGGCCGGAACCATTTCCCCTTTTTGTATCCGGACTCCCGTGGGTGCTGCCAGAAACTGCCCAAGCCCAGGCTTCCAGTGCTACTGACTGGACTCCCATACTCTAGCACACCATTTCACCTAAACCCTAAACCCTAAACCCTAAACCCTAAACCCTACACCCCTGAAGCTCATAACCCCAAAAACCCTGGGCCCGAGACGACACAGCTGGGGCAGCCTCCTCTTCGCGACAGCATGACGGGCTGCGCCAGCTCCTTTGTTTCAGCTTAGGGTTTAGGGTTTAGGGTTCAGGTTTAGGGTTTCGGCTGAGCACTTTAGGTAGGCTCTTAAAGGCTGCTTAGTTTGGGGCGCCTGGGGTCGGTGTTTCGATTCACGACCTGAAACCAAGGTACCCCGGAATCGGAGCTCGACACTTCCAACCCCCCCCCCCCCCCCAAACCCCCCCCCAAAACGGGGTAACGGGGTTAAGAGTTTAGGGTTTAGGGTTTTAGTTTAGGGTTTAGGGTTTAGGGCAACCCCAAAGAACTTCGCACCCAAGCACACCACCCAGTACCTTCGACTGAAACTACTGGGCTGGGCCCCCTTCCAGGGTGTACCTCCCTAAACCCTATAAAACCCTAAACCCTAAACCCTTTTTGGCCACTTGACTGAAGGCAAGCCCTAAACCCTAAACCCTAAACCCTAAACCCTAAACGCCCCCGGAAGCCTCGACGTCGCTGCTGCTCTCTTCTGCTGCCCCGAACGCTGTCGGCTCCTCGGAGACTTCTGGGTTCCCAGGGCTTATATCCAGACGGGAACCCATGAGTTTAGGGTTTAGGGTTTAGGGTTTAGGGAGACTAGACGAAGCGTAACCTGTAGGGTGTAGGGTTCCAGGGTTTCACTGCGGGGAGCCTCGGACTCGTTCAGGGGTTTGGGTTGCAGGGTGGCTTGGGGCTGAGAGGGTTTATGCAGAGGGCTATAGGCTGTAGGGTTTGTAGGGTTAGGGTTTAGGGTTTAGGGTTTAGGGTTTAGGGTTTAGGGTTTAGGGTTTAGGGTTTGGGGTTTAGGGTTTAGGGTTTAGGGTTTAGGGTTCAGGCTTTAGGGTTGCAGGGAAGAAGAGGTTTTATGGGGGGTGGTTTGTAGGGTGATAGGGTTTAAGAAACCCCCGGACCCCGCCCCAGTTTCCAAGCCTCGGCCACAGACGGCTCGTAAGAGTGTCTTGAGCCATCTTCGTGGTCCTTGGCGCACATGCGGGAGGGCGGAGGGGAGGGGGGGGGGGGTTTAGGGTTTAGGGTTTAGAGTTTAGGGTTTAGGGTTTAGGGTGTAGGGTTGAGGGTTTAGGGTGTAGGGTTTCGTCTAGATGTGGGCTAGCGCTTTTATTTTGCTGCGGGATGCGGTTGGGTTTGCAGGGCTTGGGAGGGCTTGAGGTTCGTTGGGGAACTTGGGGTGTATAAGGAGAAGTACCTCGGATTTGGGGGGCTTAAAGGGCTTGTCATCTATTTGTAGGGTTGGGACCTCAGGGTTGGAATCTACAAGGCATGCGGCTGCCAGATTAGCAGGGGTGCCTAAACAAAAAGGAACCCTCATTCAGGCCAACCCCGCATGCCAGCACCGGGAAAACCAAAAAAAACAAGAAGGCCACCCAAGCAACGAAGCTTCCGGAACGAACGCGGACTGCATCCGTTCATGTGTTCGAGGGCAGTATAAGGCCGAATAACAAAAAAACAGGGACAGAAAGTACTTCCCTACGCAAATTGCAGATAGAGATGAACAATATTGAGCAAATAGCTTACTCGTGCACATTTTGAACCACGGCGTGAAGATGTATGTAATCCGTAGCCTCCCCAGTTCTTAGTAGGGAATTAAGGAATGAAGCCACAAGCCCGATCTATACCCTCTGAAAGCATTTGCCCCTAAATCCTGCAAGCCCTCAATAAAAGGAATTCCATGACTCGCCAGGCCGTACCCTAAACTCAAAACCCTAAACCCTGCCTTTAGCAGTGCAAGGGCAGGGTCATGAGCCTCAAACGCGAGACTCATCGAAGAGGCCTAGGGAACCCTGGGGTTTATGGTTCAGGGTTTAGGGCATGTAGGGTTTAGGGCTTCGAATCCAAACGCTGCAGCTGCGTCACCGACACGTCCGGTAGGTCTTCCAGCTTGGGGAAGTCGCCTGGCGGCCGCAAATGCTTGGCTTCTAGGGTTCAGGGTGCTTAGGGTTTAGGGTTTAGTGTCTAGGGTGTAAGGTTTACCCCTATAGGCACTGAATAAGGCGCGAACGCTTGAAGCCACAAGGCCACACAAAACAGCTCGGGACCAAAGGCGGCTCCTTGTAAGGGACCTTGGGTGCTATGTAGGCGCGATTTTGGGGGCTACTTGGTTACACAGGGATGGTGTAAGGTAGTTTGTTCCTGTCTTTTTCTGTGTGTGTGTGTGTTCATTTGTGGCTTATAAAGGATTGCTTGCTTCCTTGGTATCCTTTAAGGGCTCAAACCTACCAGTAACTAGCCTACAGGCCATAGGCTGTACAATATTGGGTAGTTCTCGCGCACGGACACTTAACCCTAAACTCGACAGTGGGGGGCAAGCCTGTACCGTCTGCGGTGCTCAGCCATATAGCCTTTCTGGCTGCAGAATAGCCTCCCTGATGTGTGTATATATAAAAAGATAAATATATAGTACAGAAATACATAAACAATAAGTAATATACATATATATATATATAATATGCAATTGTATGTATATATGAGCTATGTAAGGGTTTTATGTACGTATTTGTCGTGATTCTTCAGGACGCGACTGCACCGTATGGACCCCGACCCTGCGTAGAGGGTATCTATGGAGACGATAAGGGCAGGGCTTGCTGAGCGGGGCCTGCCATCAGCGTCTTGTGCGGCACGCGGTCTCTGATAAGAACCTGCAGCACCAATTCAGAGAGATACTTATGCCCGGTTCACTCAAGAACAAGAGAAGCCTAAACCAAAAACTCTTATCCCTAAACCCTCCATCAGGAGCTCTGCTGGGTTTAGGCTGTAGTTTAGGGATTAAAGAACCACGGACCCTCTCTTGCGGGCTATTGTTATGCAGCCACTTGTCAAAATGTCTCAGACCTACAACAAGGTCTTGGCGTCTGCTATGGGCCTGCCAGCAAAGCTGTGCATCAAGCCGATTCTTACCCTCCATGTCTTTGCCCTCAGGCAAGGGGGCGGAAGATACGCTGGGCTTGGGAAATCGGAAGCAACCGAACTTGGGGGTTTAAAAGGCGATAGAATTCCCGACCTCAAACCGAAAATGCCTATAAAAGAAGTGCGGGGCAAGAGGGACAGATCATTACACACCACAAAAAACCGCAAAAGCCCTGAACGCCAAGTTTGCCCCCTCATGACACCAAGCTAGTTCCAGAACAGCCCGGCGGAAGATGCGGTTCCCCCTTATACTGGCAGTCCTTAATGGGCCCCTATGATACCAGGAAACAACTCATAATACCAGGAAACAGCTAAAAATACCAGGAAACAGCTAAAAACACCTGCAAACAGCTAATAAAGGACTGTTATAGTATAAGGCGGAGCATCCCAAGCCCCTAGCCCTAAGCCCCACACCCAAAACCTTCATTGAACTCCCGCCCCACCCTTTTTTGCCCAAAGCCCAACTACTATTATTTGCTTAAGAACCCCACAAAAAACAACACAGATGGGTAATAATATGGGGATTATCGCCTTTTACTTCTTGGGTTTTTTTAAAGCAAACAGTAGTCAATCAAGCTGCTTACGCCTCAAGCGCCCCCTCAGCCCGAAATGTCTTCCGCCTCATCCGGAAGCTTCGGGCGCTCGGGGCTCACCTGCCTCTCGGAAGCGACCTCGACTGGAAGGCTCAAGCTGGGTCGCTCATGGGCATGAGGCTGGGGCTCCAGGGTTTAGGGTTTAGGGTTTAGGGTTTAGGGTTTAGGGTTTAGGGTTTAGGGTTTAGGGTTTAGGGTTTAGGGCTTACTCACCGTGTGCTTGGAACGGCTTGGATCAGGGAACGCAGTTTGCTTCAAGAACCCCGGGTTGATTTGGAGCACCGAAGTTCTACTGTACCTTGGACTAGCCTTAGGTTTCTTGGAACCCTTTTTAGAGATCGTTCAGGTACTGAGAAGGCCATATTAGGAGCATAGTAAGTAGAGCCTTTAGGGGGCACAACCTTCAACTTCTGTCCCTTGATTATCTCCTCCTCGCCCTAAGATAGTCCACACTCGAACTGGTGGGCTGCACCCGTAGCGAACCTTAAGAGGCATGAACTTTCAGGGCTCTAGGGCTCGGTCCTTAAGGTAGGGCTTACGATGATCTAGGGTGTGGTTAGAAGAAGTCTGGAGTCTAGAATAGCCGCTGTAAGCCCCAAACCCTGCAATGCCTCGACCGCCTAGCAACTTGCGGTGCTTCAATTCGAGGGCCCTTAAGGGAAGGGGAGGGTTCAGAAAAGGTAAACCCTAAACCCTAAACCCTAAACCCTAAACCCTAAACCCTAAACCCTAAACCCTAAACCCTAAACCCTGGGTGCCTAGGGAGCCTTAGGGAAGCTTAGGGGGCCTTAGAAAGTGGTGGGGAGCATGAGGGAACCTTGGGTTTCATACCCCCTCTGAACCCCCCTCCCTTCAGAACCCTAAAATTCAAAACCCACCCCCCCCCAACGAAACCCCAAAAGCCCATGAACCCCGTAAGAACGACCAACCTACATGAAGTCCCTGTAACACATCCTCAAAAAGAAAACACGGAAAAGCCTTCTAGAAGCCCATAAAAAAACCTATGAAACACGGAAAAACCTTATAGAAGCCCATAAAAAACCTATGAAACCCCATCAAAAACCCTACAAGTCCCCACAAACGCCTCGCCACCCTGGACGAGAGCTGCACCCCCACCCCCCTGGGCCTTCTCCAGGCGCGGTGCAGGCTCGGGGCTCGACTCCCTGGCTTTGAAGGTGACCTCAGCGGCTGAGGGTTTAGGGTTTAGGGTTTAGGGTTTAGGGTTTAGGGTTTAGGGTTTAGGGTTTAGGGTTTAGGGTTTAGGGTTTAGGGTTTAGGGCTTAGGGCTTAGGGCTTAGGGCTTAGGGTTTAGGGCTGTGGCAGAGCATAAACTACCTGGCTCCCAAACTCACCCTACGTGTTCCCTGATAAACCATAGGGGCGAAGGGTTTTGAGCGTTAGGATGCCGAGGTCCTTTCTGATTTGCCACTGATCACAAGAGTTTCCTCGAAAAACCCTAAACCCAAAACCCCGACCCCAAACCCTCAACCCTAAGCCCTAAACCCTAAACCCCAAGCCCTAAACCCTAAACCCTAAACCCTAAACCCTAAACCCTAAACCAGCAAGTTTAGGGTTCAGGGAGTACTTCCGGGCCCGGAAAGTGCCGGCATCGCGTTGCCGAGGAGCACCCCGAGGTGACGGCAGCATCGCGGCCTGAGTCGTCGCGGGGAATCTGAGACTTGTGTGTGTGTGTGTCTTTTTAGGGTTTGGGGTTTAGGGTTTGGGGTTTGGGGTTTAGGGTTCAGGGTATTTTTGCCACCCGGCTAGCCATGCTCTACGGGGCAACTGCAGAGAGAATGCTTTGCACAATATCACTCCAGAGCCCAACTGTGCGATGTTTCAGGGGAAGGGTTTCGGGTCTCGGGCTTAGGGTTTGAGGGGTCTCTGCAAAAAGAAAAAGGGGCGGGGGGGAGGGGTTACCCGTTTTGGGGTTCCTATAGAAAGGATTATGATTTCGGGGTACACTCCAAAGGTACCCTTGTTTTGGGACATGCCCAATACCCGACTCCTGGGGATAAAACAAAACAATTTAACTAAACAAAGCTTAAATAAAAGCCACGGACCAGGGAACGAAGCCTTCATGAAACCCTACAAACCCTAAACCCTGAACTCATGAAACCCTGCAAGCCCCCACGCAGCGCTCACTTCACCCCAGCTCTCGAGCTCCTTTCTCCGACTGGCGAAAGGCCCTTGGAAAAACATGTTGACAAGCTCCGGCGCCCAAAGCCCTACATGTTTAGGGTTTTTCGGTCTAGAGCTCAAAACCCTTAAAACCCTAAAGCTTCTGAAAATTCAGCCCTTGCATCCTCAAACCCCCCTAACACCCCCGAACACCCCAAACAAACCCTGGGCTCCACCTCCTAACACCCCCTAAGCCCTAAACCCAAAACCTAAACCCTAAACCCCCTAACACCCCCCAACCCTGAGCTACACCTCCTCCTCCTCGGCGAGATGTTGCAGCCCGGATGGAGAGGCCGACGCGCGCGTCGACTCAGTCCGCCCTCCGCAGTCTTGGAGTCTTGGAGTGGGGTGTAGGGTTTAGAGTTTAGGGTTTAGGGTTCAGGGTTTAGGGTTTAGGGCTTAGGGCTTAGGGCTTAGGGTTTAGGGTTTAGGGTTTAGGGTTTAGGGTTTAGGGTTTAGGGTTAGGGTTAGGGGTTAGGGGTTAGGGGGGTTAGGGGGGTTAGGGGTTTAGGGTTTAGGGTTTAGGGTTTAGGGTTTAGGGTTTAGGGTTTAGGGTTTAGGGTTTAGGGTTTAGGGTTTAGGGTTTAGGGTTTAGGGTTTAGGGTTTAGGGTTTAGGGTTTAGGGTTTAGGGTTTAGGGTTCATGGTTTAGGGTTTAGGGCTGAGGATTTCTGCTTTAGGGTTTAGGGCTTTGGGTGTAGGGTTTAGGTGTCTTGACGGAGATCTCCGATAAGTTGGTAGACCCCGGTAGTTAGGCTAGACCCAAGAGCCATCTAGGAATAAACAGGGTACCCTTTTTGAACTTCAGGTGTGTCCTACACCCTGAACCCTACACCTGGGGATGTTCCCCAATATACTAACAGTCCTTGATAGGGATTACAGTACCCCCTATTTTAATCCTTTCTGAGGACTGTTAGTATAAGCGGGAACATCCCAACCTACATGTTCTTTGTTCTTTCGATCGTTCTTTTCTTTCTTTTTCCTTGTCTCCTTATCTCTCGTTTTTGCTTTTTCCTGTCTCTCCGCTACACAGCCCTAGTACAAGCCTGAAAAACCCAGCAACTTGAGTTGAAGAGGCGTTGTGTGTGGACGTGATTTTAGGGCTTTTTTTGTGGCACCCGCATAGCTGGACCTACCCCTTTTACTTCGCGGCTGCGCCGCCGACGCCTGTGCTGCGAGCTGCTTGGGTGTCCACAGATTGTCGGTGAAGACCCAGCGACAGCCTTATAGAGACGATGGTGGTCATGCGTCTCGAGGCGTGGTTTCAGTTCGCATGGAGGTTTTCGGGGTTGCATCCATGTGTACCTTCAACTCCGGCAAGCAAGAAGCCCTCAAGCCTCCTCAAATTGTGGCGTCTTTCGGGTTCCAGTTGGGTGGGGCTATAAGCTAGTCTGACTGGTGCTGTAGCGAGTAGCGACAAGGGAGATCCGAAAACACTCCCTGAAAACCCTTGTTGGTATACCCTACATACCCCCCCACAGCTCTGTCGGCAAAACCAACCGCGAGGCATCTTGCAGATCGGGCTTTTCAAAAACATGTCAAACAATTCTGGTCTTATGAACGTTCATGGGCTCATGGCCCCATATTTATTGATTCCGGAGGAATCCATGTTCAAGATTTGGTGTTTAGGGATAGGGATTATGGGCTTTGGGGTCTTGGCTTCTCAAGATTTGTGGTTTAGAGTTTAGGTTAGAGTTTAGGGTTTAGGGGTTTCAGGGCTTTAGGGGCTTTGGGGTTTGGGATTTAGGGCATTTCCAAGATTTGGGGTTTCGACTCTCATAACCGGCGCATGGGCAGGCAAGGATTTGGGGTTTAGAGTTTAGTGTTCTTGCCACCATTGAGGCCCTGGCCCTTCCTCCTCCTCCGCCTTGAAGAGAAAGGTGATGAAATGCTCGACGTCCTCGTAGCTTCAGCTCTGCTCGCTACACCCTCGCCCCCTCCCCCCCCCCCCCCCACACACCGAAGGCTGCCGCCAGCATCCTAAAGAACAAAACATAGCTGTGTTTTGCTTTTTGTTGTTCTTTGTTGGTCTTCTTTTTGTTTCACAAAGTGGGGGGGGGCTGCTCATCGGAGCCTAACACCCGCAAGCCAAGCGAGTAAGGGTACGACTGGGCATCCGAAAGGTCCCAGACACCAGAGGGCCCCAGGTGGGCCACCTAGCTCAGAATCTCGGGGCTACCAGTCAAGGGTTTCCCTACCACCCCCCCCTCTACACAACCCCCGCTAGGTTCCTCCCTTAAATAACCTTAGTTAGGCCTAATTTAGTTAGGCCTAATCATCCTAAATAGCCTAAATTATGGGGGGGGGGGGGGGGGCACCCGGGTTGGGGTTATATAGAGGGGGGCGTAGCAGGGCTTAGTAGGGGCACCCATGAACCCGGGGTTTGCCGCCTTTCAGTTTGAAGCGTCGCCTACTTCCACAATGAACAAGGAGTGCAAAGGGTGTTGCGATTTCTCTTTCTGCAACATAGGGAAACTAGCCAAACAAACAGAGAAACAACTACGGGACCTAAACAAATGAAGCTACACTTTCCTGCCGAAAAAATCGAGTTGCACTTTAATATGCCGACAAAAGAAGATGCTCAAAAAAGCAGCTGCGCTTTGGTTATTCTCCCTACATAGTAAAGAAACCAAGAAAAAACACAAAGTTACACTTTAGAGTTCCTGCAAAGTAAGGAAGCCCCCACAGAAACAACAAAAAACAAAACGTCAGACCCCTAAACCTATACCCCAAACTCAAGTCCACTCCCAAACGCCACGAAAGCTTACGGAAGCCCGGGAAAGCTCAGCGATTCCCATGGCAAGACACGATCCGGTCGGCATTGAAGCCTGGGCGCGAGATCAAAGATATCCAAACTCTCGCACCAGCCACGTTTCCATAGTCATGTGTTTAGGGTTCAGAGTTTAGGGTTCAGGGTTTAAGGTGAAGTAACCAGATCTTAGAACGTCATAGAACTGGTATGCAGGGCACCAAAAGTGAAGACACTATGGAAGGTGGATTCTTGGGGCACCAGCTGATCGTATCATAAAGTGCATATGAAAACCTACGAAACCACTGCAGATCCAGAAGGGGCTCTCACTCGGAGCCCAAACCTCGATCATGAGGAAGAAGCCGAAGAAGTCTTAAACCCATATAGCTCGTACGCAACGCCCCTGAAATTCAGGAATGCACTTGTCTCTGTACAATAAACGCAGCTCTTGTTGTGAAGTAGGCTTCAGGGCTGTGCAACCCGCTGGCACCCCAAGCGCACAAGCCTCGTCTTTATAGGCTCCGAAGAAGAATCTATGTGGTGGATAGCAACACTCCGGCAAAGAGACAGACTTCGAGGCTCTTAGAAGGAAAAGAGCCCAAACCCTTCATCCAAGGAGCTGTCGACGCCTTCGAGCAGGAGCTCCACGTCCGCGTTGCTGATCTGCAGGCGCTGCAGCACCTGCTGCCACTTGGGGGTTCAGGGTTCAGGGTTTCAGGTTTCAGGGTTCAGGGTTTAGGGTTTAGGGTTTGGGGTACCCTTCTTGGGGTCCTTAGGGAACCCTAGACTATTGGGGGGTCTATACTAGGAGTCCCTTATTTTCGTAAACCCTCACTTGGAATCCACCCTGTAGACCATAACCCAACAAATAAAAACAAAGCCCGTGCCTTAAACATCCGATCGCGAAGTGAATGTGGCTGCTGCAAAAGTCGGTTCAGCGTGTTTCGAAGGGCTTCATGAAAGCTTATCGAACAATGCATGGCGCCCTCTCGAGCCAGGCGCAGGAGGTTTATCAACCTCTGACCGGACGAGTGACACACGGAAACCACCAGCCTTCAAGGCCCCACTGGCTTGGTGGTTTCCGAAAATAGGGGTACCCTTTTGCCTTTTTGGGGGTCCCTTGAAGGGGAGTCTATTCTATTTGGGAAAAAACCCACTTGCATCCTTGTTCGCGTACACCGACGGCAAGAACCAGGGGTGTAGGGGCTTAGGCAAATCTTCCTCGCTGAACACCCAAGAACAGGGATGTCTTAATGTCTTAACAATTCTGAGAGTGGGAGTGGGGAACAGTGGGGGCTTAGGGTCCCTCCATCATCGACCCGGCCCACTTCGCGAAGGTTCGCGAAGGTCAGGATCAGGGTCAGGTGTTGAGAAAGGCCAAGCGGCCTTGAGTAGGATGCCCTTGTGAATCAGGCCCGCCTGGCAGCCTGAGGCTGAGAAGAGGTTTAGGGTTTATAGGGCTTTCAGAAAGCTGCCAGATCAAGGGACGACAGGAGGGAGCCTGAAAAGGGACCTTAGGAGTTCTTCAGGGGTTATTTCGGGGCTACTTAGGTTTCTAGGGACTATAGAAGGTATATATGGGGGGTTATATCGGGGAATAAGATTAAGTGTCCCTTCTAGGGGTCCCTCCTTATACCCTTTTGCAGCTTTTGCAGGGTCCTAAAACATCGAAAGCCGAAACCCAGAAAGCTCTTGAGCCGCGAGTCCAGAACCCTATTATACAGGGCCCTAATAATAAAAGAAACTTGGGGGAAATTCTAGTACTTCTAGTATACCTAAAGGGGACAATAGTTTTAGTAAATATCCCGACCCCCTACAAATACACCGTTATTGCTAGGGTTCCCTCATGTTTCTTGTGAATCAAGATGCGCTGAGCCCTCATAGCCTTAAACTTGAACCTTCTCTCCTCAGCCAAAGCATACCCTGCCAACTGCCACCACCAAGCAACTGAGCTTCAGATTCAGGTCCGCCACCCCCCCTACATCCTACACCCCCCCGAGCCACAGTTACATGGTCCCTTGGTATGGGCCGTTAGAAGGGTACCCCTTGTATAACCCTTATATACCCTATGCAAATTAACGGCCCATACAGCAGAACCCTTTGTACAAAGGAGGTTAGGGACCATGCTAAGGGCCCATGAAACTACCCTCAGAGCCACTGTGCAGCAAGGGAACTAGCGGCTCGCAGTGTGTCGATGAGTCGCTTCGCAGGATCATCCACATCCATTGGGCGCTTTAGAGGCAGCAGCCGGTAGCCCTGAAACCGAAACCGCGAATCGCTGAGTCCCTGTACTGTGTGCCCTTGCAACCCGTTTAGGGTTTGGGGGTCCAATTAGGGTTTAGGGGAATCAAGCTTCGATTCACAGCTGAAGTGAGGGAGCATTGGACGTCGGCTTGGAGTGCTTAGGGTGACCGGGGTGAAGCCTACTGCCACCAACACTGCGCGAATGGCGGCTGTCGTCGACCACACCCCTAGACACACCAGCGCCTTTCTAGGCTTGAATGGTTTAGGGTTAGGGTTTAATTAGGGTTTAGGATGCCCCTCAAAGCATTTTACGTCACCAAATGGTGTTACATGAGGGCGGCTGGCAGTTTGAGCAGCAAGGAGTCAACATGGATCGACTAGGGATTCTTGTGGGCTCTTAGCTTTAGTTAAGGCTTCCTATATGGGTACTTCCCCAAATAGGAGGTGCCCGGAATAAACCCCAACATCGTAGGGGTTCAGGTGGGGAGAGGCACAGATGATCAGCAGGTCGGAGTTGGGAAGCTTGGGATTTCAAGTGTTCCTTGCCTGCGGTCTGGCCTAGCTGGCTTGGTACGCCCATACCTTGCTATCTCTTGAACTCTCGAAAGCCCAAACTCTCAACCCCCCCCGCAAGCCCAAGGGGATAATTTCGGGGGCTTCCGAAAATAGGGGTTCCCTTTTGCGCGTTGGACACAACGGAACTTCCCAACAACTCAGTTTAGCATGGTTCTCGGTGCCTAATTTCATACGATAACTCAATGGCTGAGGCGTCTGGGGGTACCAAAAGGGACACCTTCGACTCTAAAAAGACTCTCATGCCCAAGAAGGTCTGCCCCTCCACCTCCAGCACGGCCTGGTGCTCCTTCGCATACCCTCGAAGGAGGCTCGGGGTCGGGGGTGATTCAAGCGCTTAGGGAGGAAATTTCCTGGCATCCCGAAACCCAAAACCCTGAAAGGGGCTTCTTTGGGGCTCAGTTTTGGCCTCTTGGTTAGAAGTTGTGGGTTGTAACCCTGAGAACTGTGGATTATGACACAGGGAACTGGGGTATGTTATAGATTCCCTAAGACCCGTATTTTGCCACCAGGGGCTGCCTATCATAGCACACATGCTTCGTATGAGGGGGTGGTGTCAGCCCAGAGCACACAACACCCTTCAATCGGACAGTAGAGTTTCAATTCAGAGCCCCAAGAAAGTTGAAGGTGCAGTTTTCAATTTCGGATGTCAAAGGCCCCCGAAGTAAATCCAAAACACCCAAAACCCTAAGCGCGCATTACACCATGAATCCTGCAATTAACTACACGCCCCAAGTTCCTACACTCCAAACCCTGATCGTAAACCCTAATAATACCTCGGCCCTACACCCTAAACCCTACACCCCATTCCTCAGACCCTAAACCCCAGAACCGACACTACACAATGGGATGTTCCCCCTTATACCAACAGTTTATCATCCCTATTAAGGAGCTGTTAGCATACGGGGGGAACATTCCAGCCCTAAACCCTAAACCCCAAACCCCAAACCCTAAACCCTAAACCCTAAACCCTAAACCCCAAACCCCAAACCCTAAACCCTAAACCCTAAACCCTAAACCCTAAACCAGATGCAGAGGTGGCACGCAGCCGCCTTCGACCTAAGCCCCGTGCCCAGCATCGGACCGAGGTTCGGCATGAGCCTTGCGTTTGGGGCTTTCAGGGTTCAGGGTTTAGGGTTTAGGGTTTCAGGGTTTAGGGTTTAGGGTATTGGGGTTTGAGGGTTTGAGGGTTTCAGGGTTTCAGGGTTTCAGGGTTCAGGGTTCTGGGTTTGGGGCTTGGGGTTTTTTGGGGTTTGGGGTTTAGGGTTTAGGGGTTAGGGTTTCAGGGTTTCAGGGTTCAGGGTTTTAAGGTGGGCACCCGCATAGCTGGACGAACCGTTCCGCAGGTCTCTGACAGTTTAGGGTTTTAGGGCCGAGGGTTTAAGGGTTTTAGGGCTCTAACCTGATGCCATCGTTCCATTACGAGGAGAACTGCGGCCAGTGGCGGGGCTTAGGATTTAGCACCAGCGCGTGAGACCACATCATTGAGCATACCTTTCCAGGAAAAGTGCACCACTGCTCACAACCGAGAACATCTTGGGTCGAAGAGATGTTTCCAGTGATCCCCTTAAGCCACCACCACCACTACCACCACCACCACCACTTATTCTAGGTTTAGGGTTTAGGGTTTAGGGTTTAGGGGCAACATCCCGACACAAGGCCCCGATGCCTTTTAAAGGGCACAAGGCGACATGCAGCGTAAACTCTCACGGTGGGGTCTATGTAGGGCTTTATAGGGCCGATAGGGTCTCACGAAAGGGGGTCAAGGGGTCCTTCCATAGCATGGAACCAGAGGGGCAACATGGGATACTGGGATCCCAGAACTTCGAATCATATCCTTGAATGAAGGACTATTCCATGGATTAGACTAAGAGTCCGAATGCGACGCCAAGCCCTAAGCCCTATTCATTCATTAAGTGCTGTTGGAAGTTCTGGGAAGGAAGCAACCCAGGACGTCCGAGGCTCTCGCGAGGCCCTGGTCACAACGTGCAGGCCGAGCACACGAAAGCCAAGGTTGAGGGTCTTTCGGTGGGTTTAGGGTTTAGGGTTTAGTGTTTAGGGTTTAGGGAGTCTTCCGTTGGGTTTAGGGCTTTGGGTTTCAGGTTTCGTTTAGGCTGTGTGGGGCTCAGGGTCTAAAGGCTTAGTTAGCCGCTGTGCCGGACTTGTTTTGCTTTCTGTTGGGGGGAGGGGTGCACGTTATTAGTTGTCTTCCTCCTCTTCGAACCCTAAACCCTAAACCCTAAACCGTAAACGCTAACTTAGGTTCCTGCATCAATCCAGCCAAGTGGGCCGCTGTTCGGCCCCCTGTTTCCCCCCCAACCCCTCTGAGCCATTTGGGAAGATACAGCTGCGAGAGAAACCGCCCCACCCACCCCCCCGCCCCCCCCGCCCATTCCAGCACCCTACACCTTGAGCCCTGTTTCTTTGCTACCCTTGAGCCCTATAGGGTTTAGGGTTTAGGGCAGCCCCTGAACCTCCAACCATGATCCCTGAGAGTTGTGAGCGCGTTGTGAGCGCACCTTAACTACTACCTCAAGAACCCGAAGCCTTTGTGTAGGTGCAGAGTAAACCCTAAACCCTTTTGACTCGGGGAGCTGAAGCCTAAACCCTAAACCCTAAACCCTAAGCCCTAAACCCTAAACCCTAAACCTGAAATTAGGGTGCCCAGGTGACCCACCAAACGATAAGTTATGGGTTCTTCAGGTGAACACTTGGAGACCCTACCACCTCTATACCGAAATCCAGGAATCAAGCCCAAGACTAGTACTCAACAGGGTTTAGGGTTTAGGGCTTATAGGTCAAACCCAAGTAGAGGCCGTGGTCCTAGACCTCGAACCTGAAGCCTTTGAACCAAGCCCTAGAATTGCACCTCGTACCTTGCCTTGTGCAGCTACTCCTTATACCTAGCACCCTTAGCCTTAAACCCAGCTTACCTTAAACCGTGCACCCTTGAAACAACAAGTTTGAGACCGAAACCCTACATTGAACTAGACTCCAACAAACAATAATATACCATAGCGGAGAGTATGTATGTAGTAGTCGACGGGCTCGTCTGCACAGGTTTTATGTCTCTCAGTCGGTACCGGGAAATGGTCTCCCGTCTCAGCCCGGCCGTGGCCAACATGGAAACCATTGTGCACGATGAGCATCAGTCGAGGCCTGTCGGCAAGAGGCTTGATCTTGCCCTAAACCCTAAACCCTAAACCCTAAACCCTAAACCCTAAACCCTAAACCCTAAACCCTAAACCCTAAACCCTAAACCCTAAACCCTAAACCCTAAACCCTAGACCATGGTTTGGGGCTACAGTGGGTTGAGGGTTTGGGGTGTCTGGCAGAATTCGGCTTCGAAACCTGGACTCCCAAGAGCCCTTTTTGCAAGGGTTTAGGGTTTAGGGTTTAGGGTTTAGGGTTTAGGGTTTAGGGTTTAGGGTTTAGGGCTGAGGGCTAACCATCTTAGAGCCAGGAAACATTAGAAGTTGTAAACCTCGAAGTGCTGAGGTTTAGCAACTCAGGGGTTCCTGAGCCTTGCAGCCTTGTCGGGCCTTGCTAATCAAAATCATGCATCAGGGTTCCTTATCAAACAAAACATAATTAACCCGGCGCCTATACCCCAAACTCTGAACACCTATGGCTCACATAAAACCAGTTGTGCCCCTCCCTCCCCTCTTCTAACCCTAAACGCTAAATCCTGGAGTTTAGGGATCAGAGTTGCAAGCGTTCAAACTTTGAGGGTTTGGGGCTTTTGGTTTGGGGCTCAGCGGCACAGACTTTTGACTTTTGTCTGCCACACGGTGGGCGGTGCTTCAGCAGCGAGTTCCCCTTTGTGGGAATGGAGGGCTGACAGACACTGAAGCCCTTGCACTTGGTATCCCACAGCCCTAGAACCCCCTTAAGACTTCCACCTGAAAACTGAAAACGCTTGAACCAAAACCCTAAACCCCAAACCCAAACCCAAACCCTACACCCTCCACCCTCCACCCTCCACCCTAAACCCTAAACCCTAAACCCTAGCAGGAAGGTCGCGGAACCGAACCGGAAACGCTGAACCGAACCGCTCACGAACCGAACCGCAGGAAACAGTGACTACAGCGAACCGGAGGGAACCGCATCCAAACCGGAACCGAGTATGTGTTTGTGTTGCCTCTCTCTCTCTCTCCCTCTCTGTGTCTCTCTCTCTCGCACCCTCGCCCCTCCAGCCCCCCACCCCCCACCCCTCCAGCCACCCACCCCTCCAGCCACCCACACCTCCAGCTACTCCAGCCACCCACCACCCTCCAGCCACCCACCCACCCCTCCAGCCACGAATCCCTCCCGCCACCCACCCTCCCAGCCACCCACCCCTCCAGCCACCTCCAGCCATGCGAGGTGGGTGGCTGGGGGTGGGTGGCTGGAGGGGGGGGTGGCTGGAGGGGTGGTGGCTGGAGGGGTGGGTAGGCGTGTGGCTTCACAGAACACTTAGCCCCTAAAATCCCTTTTAAGGGTCCCTCCTTTAGTCCCCTAAGCGACGAAGAAGAACCGCGAAGAACCGCGAACCGCACAGAACCGAACAGTCCCCGAACCGAACCGCCCGGAAACGCCCCTTGTCTGAACAGAAACGAACCGAATGGAACCGTATACTTCCTGCCCTAAACCCTAAGCCTTAACCACCCCTAACCCTAAACCCTTACGACTTCCACCTTAGTTCATGAGGAGGAGCCCTTTGGGGTGCAGGGTGGGCTGGGCCATACTACCGCAGCTTGGTGCTCTTGTAGGGCCAAGGACCTCAGATCTACACAGCGCCGCATCTACGTGCCTTCATGCACGTAGGCACCTATTCTATGTGCAGAAGCAACCAGTCGCGATTGCGACCGCCCTCGTTTCGAACGGCGGCGCCTGGCTACAACCAAAACCTGACTGGGCTCGAATTTCTTGCAGTTGTCAGGCAGAAGTTTGGCATCCTCCTACACCCCCCACTAATTAAATCCCAAAGCGTAAGCTTCCAACGTCTAGATCGGAAAAAACCTCAACTTCAGTCCCCTCCCTGGAAAGAAAAGATGCTGAACGCAAGAATTTTCCTACAGGACACCAGCACACGCATCAACGTCTAGCCACGAGAAGAAGAATAAGAAGAAGAAGATGCAGAAGTTAGCTTCTTGGTCCCCTCCGTGATCAAACCCCTGGATGCAATCCCAATATGGGGGTTAACGGAAAAAAGGGACCCCTAATATAAACCGCCAACTAGTCGGGATCCCTTATAGTAAAGACCCCAAGCAGGTACCCCTAATTTGGGAAACCCCCAATATGGACATTAGGAAACTCAATAAACCCATAAACCCTTTAACCCTGCACACCCTATAAACCCTCTAATTAAACCCTACTGAGTTGTGCTTTAAACCCTTCGAAAATTATTTATGAATAGGTTCCCTTAAACGGAAAGAGAGGAAATTGACAAGTCTCCCAAAGCACAACCCAGACAAACGGCCCTAGACTTGAAAGGCGGGGGGGGGGCCTTTGGCCCCCCGCTTTGCTTGAACCTCAGAGGAGTGGTCCGGTCTCGGACTGCTCCACGCGCGGTGCCTCCCAGCAGGTTCGGATTCAGGGTTTCGGGCTTAGGATTCAGGAGTTTCTGCTATTTGCTTAAGAGCCACCCACAAATTATGGAAAATATATAGAGGTTCTGAAATGCAAGCCAAGGGCTATTTGCCTCTCTTCGGAGAGTTTTCGTTGCAGCGTCTAGGGTTTAGGGTTTAGGGCTATGTGAGGTCGGGCTCAGGGTGTGGTGTAGATGAGGCGAGGAGCATAGAGCGCCGAGAAGAGCCGCCAGAACCTGCACGCCATCCTGAGCGGAGATTTGACGGCTCTAAGGTCCACATATGGGGGCGGGTCTAAGATTCGAGTTGAATGATTTAGGGTTTCGACTCTCACACTGATTTAGGGTTTAGGGTTTAGGGGTTAAGGGTTCTCATCTTGAGGGGTTTAGGGTTTAAGTAGAGTTTAGGGTTTAGGGTTTAGTGGAATTGAGAATTTTAAGGTTCACATAGTATGGGGGGGGGGCTAAGATTCGAGTTGAATGTTGAGAGCCGCGGTTTAGGCCTTTCGGGTTGAAGAAGGGCTGAGGGCTTGGATCTTCAAGCAGAATGTCTGCAAGAGAGCCCTGAACCCGAAACCCTAAGCCCTAAACCCTTCTTTTTACATCCAGGCCCCTGATCCGCTAGCCGGCAAGGTTGGCCGCAAACTGCAGAACACCGTTGGAGCACCCAAAGCCCAGCTATCGGTGACAAAAGGAACCCCCCAAACCCTAAACCCTAAACCCTAAACCATAAACCCTAAACCCTAAACCCTAAGCCCTAAACCCTAAACCCTAAACCCTAAACCCTATAAACCCTATAAACCCTAAACCGCCAGGGCGCAGCATGAAGCCACCAGCAAGCAACACCGCAACAAGCGGCAGGGAGATGGACAGCCTCGTTCCGGGCTTCAGGAAACCCGGGTTTAGGGTTTAGGGTTTAGGGTTTAGGGTTTAGGGTTTAGGGTTTCGGGCTTCTAGACCCAGGAGTCACCTGGAATAAAAAAGGGTACCCTTTGTGGGTCTTAAAAGGATTAATAGAGAACCCCAAGCCTAAAAAAGGAAATTAGGGCCGACTGCGGGTCTCTTGTTGTTGAGGGAAGGGAATGGAAGGGCAGGGAGGAGAAAAAATACCAAGCACGGAGACTGGGTGGGAAGCTTTAAAACCTCAAAAACGACCGCCAAAAGCACCAGAAACCCTTGACACCCTGCCCCCTTCCCTAAACCTTACTAACCCCCAAACCCCAAACCCCAAACCCCAAACCCAAAACCCCAAACCCCAAACCCCAAACCCTAAACCCTAAACCCCTTCCCGAACCCGGCCTAGGCTGCAGCAGCCAGCTCGGGCCCGAGAACATCTCCCACAGCGATGTCGGAATCTGCAGGGATGGCAAAGGGCTCTGGGTTGGACTTCGTGGGTTTAGGGTTTAGGGTTTAGGGTTTAGGGTTTAGGGTTTAGGGTTTAGGGTTTAGGGTTTAGGCCTTCTAAACCAAGTCGTGCCAAAGGGTGGTGTCTACGATGTCCTACAGATACACCACTCCATGGTCTAGAGAAGATCAGGGGCTAGTCTGCCGCAACGGGCCAAAAGTGAAGACAAGGTTTAGGGTTTAGGGTTTAGGGTTTAGGGTTTAGGGTTTAGGGTTTAGGGTTTAGGGTTTAGGGTTTAGGGTTTAGGGGGCACTGCATACATTATTCGAAACAGGCCCTTGAAGCCACAAGGCCTCAAGCCAAAGCGCCTCAATTCCTAAGATCCTTGCAGCTCCAACCCATGCTATGTAGCCGCCAGAATTATATGGTACTAATCCCTGCGGCCCTATAAGCCCTAACCCTAAACCCAGAACCCTGTAAACCCTAAACCCCAAACGCATCCTTCTTAACACATGGCCTTGTGATGCGACGGGCAGTCCGCGTCAACAATTCCAAACCTCTGGCTGGTCACGTCGAAGATGGCGTCCTGGCTCTCGGGAAACCCTCAAACTTAAACCCTAAACCCTAAACTCTAAACCCTAAACTCTAAACCCTAAACCCTATCAATCCTGAACCCTCAACCCTAAACCCAAACCCGATGTGTCAGAGCTTAGCACCAACAATTGAAGAACACGGGGAACAGGTGCCCTAGGCGTGTTAGAAACGCGCGGCGTGGCAAGAATGGTTGACAAACCCTCACTAAGTTGGGAAGCGTCACAACTGAGTACACGAAACCCTGAAACTTTAAAGCCTCAGATGGTTCAATAGATCATGTAGAGAACTGCCCATGTGTGGGATACTAGAAACTCAAACCCTAAACCTGACAGTCCGTCGCCTTGCAGCCCTAGGGAGGGTTTAGGGTTTAGGGTTTAGGGTTTAGGGTTAGGGTTTAGGGTTTAGGGTTTAGGGTTTAGGGTTTAGGGTTTAGGGTTTAGGGTTTAGGGTTTAGGGTTTAGGGTTTAGGGTTTAGGTTTAGAGTTTAGTTTAAGTTTAGAGTTTAGAGTTTAGAGTTTAGAGTTTAGAGTTTAGAGAGTTTAGAGTTTAGAGAGTTTAGGGTTTAGGTTTAGGGCTTGCTCGAATTCCCCCCCCCCCCCCCCCCCCCCCCCCCCCCCCCCCCCCCCCCCGGCGCTGAAACCTTGTGCAGGAGCCAGGAGATGCCGAGGATGGTCTGGTCGATCTGCCACCGTAAGAGCCCAAGAAACCCTTTCTTATAGGGTTCAGGGTTTAGGGTTTAGGGTTTAGGGTTTAGGGTTTAGGGTTTAGGGTTTAGGGTTTAGGGTCCAGGGTCTCGGCCTGGTAACACAATTGCCCTAAACCCTAAACCCTAAACCCATTCAGGAACTGCGGCAGCTCCTAGGGGCTGGGTGTTGGGTGGGGCTTCAGATGCTAAGTTAGGGTTTAGGGTTTAGGGTTTAGGGTTTAGGGTTTAGGGTTTAGGGTTTAGGGTTTAGGGTTTAGGGTTTAGGGTTTAGGGTTTAGGGTTTAGGGTTTAGGGTTTAGGGTTAGGGTTCAGGGTTTAGAGTTTATGCTTTCGGGTTTAGGGTTTTGGTGCTTGAGGGCTGTTAGGGCTTGAGGGTTTTAAGTCTTAGCAAGCGCAATCCGACAAAAAATGCAAATACTGCCATCTTGCAGCAGATGAAAGCAACTGCGCTGAACCACTGCACGCCCATAAGGCTAAGACACCATACAGTATAGGTGGTTCCATAAGGGATGGGATGCAGAACAGAAGGTGAGACGCAAGCCCTACAAAAAACGGAGACCACCAGCCGGCAGAAATCCAAATCCCAAATCCCTAATCCCCTCCGCCTGCTTCATGGCGGCGAAGGCGTAGCAAAGCTCCCCCATGCGTATCCTGACTCTGTGCGGGATGCTACCGTCAGGGTTGAGGGTTCGGGGCTGGGCTCCAATCTAGGGTTTAGGGTTTAGGCTTTTTTTCGCTCCGGCATAGCTGCCCGAACCGCAGGTGGTCTGGATCCGTTCCTGGTTTAGCGTTTAGGGTTTACGGCAGCCAAGCAGGAAGACCTGGGAAAAATAAATACCCGGACAGCTCTGAACATCTTAACTCGAGCCCGGGAGTTGTTGGGCCAAGGAGTCAAGCTACTGAGAACCAACCCTAGGTCCCTGAACCCTAAACCCTAAACCCTAAACCCTGAACCCTAAACCCTAAACCCTAAAGCCTAAAATTTATGCATACCCCCGCCCCCAAATTGAAGGCTCCCTACCATCCGCAACAGTGTGAAAGACTTCGTGGCGCTCTCAGGATCCGACGGACATGGGTTTCGGTTTAGGGTTTAGGGTTTAGGGTTTAGGGCTTAGGGTTTAGGGTTTAGGGTTTAGGGTTTAGGGTTCAGGGTTCAGGGTTCAGGGTTCAGGGGGTTAGGGTTTGAAGGGTGGAAGAGTTTAGGGTGTGTAGGGAACAGCTGCAAGGTAAGCCCATGAGGGACCTTACATCAGGACGCCGGGTCCCTAGAAACATATTGAACAACTCGTATAATATCTAGACCCCTGAGTAACCTAGGAATAAAAATGGTACCCTTTTTGGTTTCCTGATTTAAAACAAAAAATGACCCAAAAAAACAAAATAAGGGCCTACCGCGGGTCATAGTCGCAAAACAATATGAACAGCAACTGCCCCCTTGAACAGGTGTCATTCGTTTTCTGTGGCATGATGCCATGGAGCTCTTAGGGTTCAGGGTAATTTAGGGTTTCGGGCGGGTTTAGGGCAATTAAGGGTTTAGGGTTTAGGGTTTAGGGTTTAGGGTTTAGGGTTTAGGGTAATTTAGGGTTCAGGGTTTGTAGGGTTCAGAGTTTAGGCTTTAGGGTTTTCGGGACAGGGTTTCCCCAGATCAAGCTGCAGCTTGAGGGGGGGCGCGGTCCTTTTGCCGAGGTAGGCCTCCGGCCGCCAAATGACTTCCACATCCTCTTCCGTGTAACCTTGGTCTGTATTCTAGTCTACTCCTGGTTGATGAGTTGGGATTGGGATTGAGAGGGGAAAAAGGTACCCTTCTGTGTTTAAATAGGTGTTCATGGGATCCTAACCTTGCAAAGGGGACTCGGGTTCCGGATTCATTCGCGTTCCGGGAATCGACGGTGGAGCAATGACGTTCCGAAGCCCCAGAAGCCCCTGAAGGGTTGCATTAGTAGGGAATCCCTAAACCCTAAACCCTAAACCCTACACCTTAACCCGCTTAGGTTGGGAGGTTTTGGAGGTTCCCCTTAAACCCCGCTGCCGCCTCGACCGCCCCCCTTCCCTTATTTTGCCTTTGCACCGCCACTTTCTTTCACCGTTCATATCCAGCATCACATGCTCCCGCTTCAGCATTAGCATTACCACCTTTCTGTTACCTCTCATATCCAGCGTCACCTTTTTCACCTTTGCATGACCACCTTTCTTTTACCATTCATATGAAGCATCACCTTTCTTCCACCTTTGCATGACCACCTTTGTTTTAACTTTGTTTTACCTTTTTAATTCTTGAGCTATTTCCAGAATATACCATTCCTAGCACGTCACAACCCTAAACCTAAAACCTTTCACTCATGAGTCGAACTGGCTGCAGAAAAAAAGGATGGTCTCAACGGAGATGGCATGGCCCCTTAATTGCGGAAGGTGGCCTTAAGTCAGAATAACCCTAAATCCTTGTTTTGGGTTTTCCTTAACAAGACTCAAGCTACCAATTGCTTAAGAACCCCCCAAAAAATAGAATTATTCTTCCTTATAAGGGTATTATAGGGATGTTTCTTCCATTTTTGGGGGGGTTCTTACGCAACTAGTAGCAAGGGGTATCGAGCTTTTCGGGACACGCACCATGCACTGCTGGGCTCCTAGAAAACTAAAAAAGCCTCGTCCGGGGGCCCTTTGCGCCCCAAAACCCTAAACCCTAAACCCTAAACCACTCAACTTGCAGGCCAGGGCACGGAACTTCATCTTGATAGTGGGGAAGTTTGCCTGCGCCAACCCTAGATCCAAAACCCTACGCCCTAAGTTCCGGGCATCAATCTGCGAAAATCACACACCCTTCGTCAGTAATTTAGGGTTTAGGGTTTAGGGTTTGGCCAGTTCGGGTGAAAACACCCAGCTCCAACCTGAAGCCCTTCCCCATATTCTCTCCGCCTCCAAAACAAACCTCTGGCCTGTCGCAAGTGCCCAGACACAAGCAGCCTTTTTGTCTACATGGTGTAGGACCGTAGGAAGACCTCACACACACACACCCATTTGGGATGTTCCCCCGTCTACTAACAGTCTTTAATAGGGAATTAAATCAGGGTACTATATTCCCCTATTGAGGACTGTTTCAAGGGGAACATCCCCAACAACCCCCATGTCCGATTTGTTCCCAGAAGGCCTGCGTTTCTATGCAAATTCCCTCGGGCTTGGGGTGTTTGCAAAACAAAGACAGATCCTCGGATGGCCCTCAACACCCTCTGAACAACACTCCTAATATATGCTCCTTTTTTCACAACCCAATGAGGCAAAATACAAAAGCATCCCAAGGCCCTACCCAGGCCCTAGATCCCAAACCCTAATGAAACAAGCCCTGACCATGCCATGCCGACGGACGTGCATCCGACTGCTCAATCTGTGGTAGCAGAGTAGCACAACAGAGCCCTTACGCGACCTCAGATGAACCAAGATCCCCAGCAATGCAACAGGGTTTTCGCCAGCCGGGGGAGAGCCTGATCACCCCTGAATTGAATACTATATATCTCTGTCCATACATTTCATCATGAGAACCCCCGACCTGGAGGTTCAGGGTACTTGCTACCCCAACTATAACTGGACTTGCAAGCCCCCTCAGTCCTGCAAATAGGTTAGACGTAATTCGACTTATATTTGGGGTTCTAAGCACCCATGGACCTTCAAGTAAAGACAAATACCTTCGACATCTCTTCTCTGATTGAGAACTCATTTCGCCTTAAACCCTAACTCTTCCGCCTGGCTCAAAGCGGCCCTTTCCCCCTCCGGGGTCGTGGCGCCCTTAAAACGCCAGCATTTCCTTGGTTGTTGCCAGCCAGGGTTCAGGTTTAGGATGTAAGGTGTTTAGGGTTTAGGGTGTAGGGTTTAGGGTGTAGGCTGTAGGGGTTGAGGGTTTGTTCGAGGATGGGTTGGGGTTGAGGGTTTGAAGGGGTCTCAGGACTCTGATCCCCTGCTACTTTGCACAGGAGCTGAACTGTCATTGACTCCATGAAGCATACATCTTGAGGAGCCATGAAGGCGCGGGAAATACACTTGGGTAGTTAGTCTAAATTGGGGGGCCTTTCTTGGGTCCCCTACATAGTACGGCACCCTTAAAACTAGCACCCGAAAAGGGACCCTAATTTGGAGAACTGCCCACTTGCTAAAGGAGATTTTTCCTAAGTAGCCCCCAAATAGCCCGTGAGGTCCCGTCATAAGGGTCCCCCTTGAACTTGCATCAGTGCCGATATAACGGTTTTCTTGGGGCCTGGGGTTTGCCAGGTGTGAAGTTGCGTTTTGCGCTTCAGCTCTTCTGAGGGAACAAGCAGCTTGACTGCACGCACGATTCTCACTGGATCCCTAAACCCTGAACCTAATAAAGCCTATAGGACCTAAACCCTAACCCCTCCGAATACACAGCAAGCTGGCGGTTTTCCCCCCCCCCCCCCCCACCCCCTCCCCGCCGCCCCGTTCTCAACTTTCTAAGTTTACCTAATCCCTACACCCTAAACCGGCCCTAGACCCTAAACTGCGGAGAGAGCTCTAGGGTTTGAAGCAACATAAACTTGCAACGGAATGCGTCTTCAGAACACGAGCCATTCCAGCAGAACCAATGTAGTCCACTTTGCAAGTCTTGAGAGAGGGAGAGAGAGAGAGAGAGAGAGAGAGCGAGAGAGAAGGGGTTTAGGGTTTAGGGTGCAGGGCTTATTTTTTAGGGTAACTGATTATAAGCAAGGAACTCGCTGATTTAGGTATCTTACATCACCCCTGTGCACAACCTTTGAAAAGGGTTTCCATAATTCGTTCCCTCATTCCCCAAAGAACTCGGAAGTTGTTTCTCTTATCAGCTCTTGAATCCCTCAGGCCACCGCTGAAAAAGAGAACAACACCCACATCCTGAACTCACAAATGCACTCAGGACACCCGCCAAAGAAACTCAAAAGTCCCCGCCGCCCCGCCAAAAAAACGGGAAATGTCAGGAATAG
>CAJNDS010000202.1:520403-576264 GCA_905221605.1 Symbiodinium natans
CCCCATTCTTGAGAGTTTAGGGTTTAGGGTTTAGGGTTTAGGGCTTAGGGTTGGGGACGTGGAAATGGGTGACTTCTGTGTTTCGGGTTTGCATTGTAGGGCTTAGGACGGCTCGGTTTAGGCTTCCGGGCTTCAGGGTCTACTATTTGCTTAAGAAGCCCCCAAAAAATTAAAGATAATAACCCCTAGAAAAAAATATGTTTTAATCTTTTGGGGTGGCTTTTTAAGTAAATAGTAGGGGTTTGAACTGCTGGCAGGTCGCGGAAGAGGTCGTGCAAGATGTTGCCCGTAGCAGTCTGGTCAGGGATGATGCTCAATCTAAGGTAGATTCTGCACACGCGACTTCACGAGCACCCTAAACCCTAAACCCTAAACCCTAACTGCGTGCCACTCTGAATCTCGACAGCAGCGGTTCGACGGGATAACCCGCTGATATAGCCCTCGTTGAGGGTTTAGGGCCTTTAGGGTTTAATATCCCTTACTAAACTCCAAACTTGGGATGTTCCCCCTTATACTAACAGTCCTTAACAAGGATTATAGTACCCCCTATGCAATTCCTATTAAGGACTGCTAGTATAAGGGGGAACATCCCAACCCTAAGCCTTACTAAACCCCAAACCCTGAACCCTGAATAGCCTAAACCCCTTGGCAATAATTAGGGCTTAGGGCAGGTATCACCGCAGATGAAGCCTAAATCCCCCAACGAAATCCCACCTAATCATTCGCCCTCAGTAAACCCCTGCGCGTCCATTATTGCGAGAGGAGAGGTATTACCCTTAAAAAGAACTTGAACCTAAACCTCTTCTTCAAACTCGACTATCCCAAAATCCTACACCTAAACCCCCTAAACCCCCTAAACCCCCCAAACCCAACAAACCCCCTAAACCCCCTAAACCCCCTAAACCCCCTAAACCCCCTGAACCCCCGAAACCCCCGAAACCCCCTGAACTCCTGAACACCCCAATTCCCCGAAACCCCCCTAAACCCGAAGACTCGGGAGCCTTGTGCTCCGGTGGCGCCAGGCCCATGATGCCATTGGCCTGCTGGGTGTAGAAGAGCTTGTTCCTTGAGCAGGTTTCGCGGCTTCAGGTTTGGGGTTTAGGGTTTTGGGTTTGGGGATTGGGGTTTGGGGTTTCGGCTCAGGTTGTTTGTCGCTCCCGAAGAGGTTTAGGTCTGGGGTTTTGCGTTTAGGGCTTAGAGCTTGAGGTCTGGAGCCGTGTCCAGGGCTTAGGGGTGTTTTGTGTTTTCTGGGACGCGAGGGGCTCTCAGCTTGAGCCACCTCATTTTGGTCTCGACCATAAGGAATATGCCTTACCCTCTGTGTGGGGGTTCTTCTCCCAATAACACCACTCGTTGTGTGAACTAAACATTCTTGGGGCGTCGTTGGGGCTTAGGGTTTAGGGCGGGATGTAACTAAGACACCACAGTATGGATGAGATAGCTAGACAAACTGATATGTACATATATATATAGATATTACACATGTTGATTTCCTGATCACGGCAGGTTAGAATCGGGGGCATTTGAGGTCTCCGGCCGGCCTTGGGCTGAAGCTTTGGGGTGTCTTTTTGGGTTTGAGGTTTGGGGTCTAGGGCGGTTTTTTGGCCGCCCACCTGGGCACGCACAGGGGGGCCTAGGGTTCCGGCTTCCTGAACCCCAGAAACCTTACACCAGCCCAGCCTTTAGCCTTTGAAGTTCGAAACCCCCACTAACTACCCCCTTAACCCGCCCCCCCCCTGCCCCCTCAGTCTTCCCAATGCAGCCTAAACCCCCAAAATGTTCCGGGTTTCGGGTTTCGGCTATAGGCCATAAGCCCCAAGCCCCAAGCCCTAAACCCTAAACCCGAAACCCTTACCCTAAACCCTAAACCCTAAACCCTGAACCCTGAATCCTTTTCTTCCAGACTAGTGAGCGGGGGGAGGGGTTCGGGCTTAGGGAGTCTCGGGCTGCCACAGTGACGAATGCTGCAAACCTAAAGGTTCAGGGCTATTTCGGCTTAGGGTTTAGGGTTTAGGGTTTAGGGTTTGGGGTTTAGGGTTTAGGGTTTAGGGTTTAGGGCTTAAGGTTTAGGATTTAGGGCTTAAGATCCTGTTAAGCCCAAGTAGGGACAGTCAAAGCAAAATCCCGTGGCCCTTCGGGTTTAGATAACGTGGGGAGCCCCCGTTACCTCACCTCAAGAAACCAGCATTTGGGATTTTCATTCAGGGCTTATACGCACGCACCTGTTGTCTAAGCCCATCTTTAAGCAATCCGCCTGAAAGTTAGCACTGTACACTGTGAAAGCAATCCGCGCAAGCGAAGCTCTAAGCCCCAAGCCCTCAATCCTGAAACCTAAACCCTACACGCTACTCCACTTCAAAAGCCCTTCCTCACTTCCCAAGCCCATAGGGACTATAACCCTGAGAGCCTTACTTAGGTTTCCGAAACCCTAAACCCTAAACCCTAAACCCTAAACCCTAAACCCTAAACCGCTTATTGGGGCATCTAAACCCCATACTCCCGGTACCTCCCAAAGAGGCCCGCTCATGAAATGGAATACTCAGGGTTAGGGTTTAGGGTTTAGGGTTTCGGGTTTAGGGTTTCGGTTTTGGGGTTTAGGGTTTGGGGTTTGGGGTTTAGGGTTTAGGGGTTTAGGGTCTTAACGGCCTGTCGTTTGAGGATTTGTGCCAAGGAGCTCTGAGTTGTGGCAGCCCATCCGAGCTTTCACCGCCGGGTTTTCTTGGAACACGTCCCCGAGCTTCACCTTAGCTAGCATTTGCTTCAAGAGCACCCCCCCCCCCTCCATTGTTCTTCCCTTTAAGGGACAGATTCTTCCTTTTAAGGGAACATCGGGAATTTTGTCTATCTTTATTCATGTTTTTTTTTTTTCAAGACGTGCCGGGAGTGCACAGTTTTCCGCAGGGAACACAATATAAAGGGTTTGTTTGGTCTTTTGGGGCGTCAGTTTCTTGTGGGCTTCGAGTGCTGTAAGCCCCCAAACCCCAAACCCTACACCCCAAATCCTAAACCCCAAACCCCAAACCCTAAACCCCAAACCCTAAACCCTAAACCCCAAACCCCGAACCCTAAACCCCAAACCCTAAACCCTACACGAATGTGTCTAGGCTTGGGAAGTCACCAGCGTTGGGTCTTAGCTGGAGACGCTTCGCCGTATGACGGCTACGAGGTGGCAAGGGCTTCAGGGTTTAGGGGTTGAGGGGGTTTAGGGTTTAGGGTTACCCTAACCCTAAACCCTCAGTTCCCTAGACTGTGTCTTGGACAAGGCACGTAGTCCTCGAACCAGTGGCCGGAGATCGAACTCCTTGGATTTTTGGGCGCTCGCTTGGGGTTTTAGGGTTGTTGGCTTTAGGGCTTTAGGGTTTCAGGGTTGTTGGCTTTAGGGTTTTTAGGGTTTTAGGGTTGCTGGGTTTTAGGGTTTGGGGTTTTGGGCCTTTGGGGCTTTAGGGTTTTAGGGTTTTCGAGCTTTAGGGTTGTTGGCAAGTTGTTGGGTTTAGGGTGTTTAGGCTTCAGGGTGTAAAGTTTAGGGGAAGCATTGGGAGTTTGGGCTCCAATCCCCAAAACAAGACACGGAAGAAAAATAGTAGACTGGATGGTTACCGCAGGCTTTTTGTCTGGGGGGGGGGGGGGGGGGTGGCAGCACTGTGCCGCCCCTCGATCTCAACATGTTTGAGAAGTTCTACTTCTCTTGGTCCCTTATTATTCAGACCACCCACGACACAACTAAAGGACATCCAAAAACGAATTGGGGATCTACTATTTGCTTAAGAACACCCCCCCCCCCAAAAAAAAAAATGAATAATAAATAAGTAAAACACAATAAATAAAAAAATGGATACATAAATAAATGAAAGATTATCATCCCTGTATTACCCTTGCAAGGAAGGCTGTTTCTGCCTCTTGTTTGTGTGGTTCTTAAGCAAATCGTAGGGATTCGGTCATCTAGCAGGCCAAGGCCGCGTGGCCTTTCGGGTCTGGCCCTAAACCCTAAACCCTAAACCCTAAACCCTAAACCCTAAACCCTAATGTTCATGGGCATCTCGCTTGGACCCCTCAGGCTGTACGATTGGGTTTGGGGACGTTTAGGGTCTAGGGTTCAGGGTTGACTACTGTGTAGGGTTTAGGGTTTAGGGTTTAGGGTTTAGGGTTTAGGGTTTAGGGTTTAGGGTCTAGAGTTCTTGCAGACATGGTGCCCTTCGGAGTACTTTTCGGTGTATTGGCACCTCCGTGTGCTCTGCATGGCCGGGGCACTCTGGTGCGGGGCTTTGGGTTTAGGGCTGCATACCATAGGGTTTAGGGTTGAGGGTTTAGGGCTTAAGGAACTGGATGAACTAGGGAATTCGTGTCAGAGGTGCCTCTGTGGTCCCTTTGAGGCACCGGAAAATCCCTTCATACGAGTCCGGCACTCCTCCCAAATTTCTTGGCCGGATCTTCCCCTTTGGGACCGGGGGTTCCTTCAAAGTCACATAGATCTGATTAGAGGGGTTTAGGGTTTAGGGTTTAGGGTTTGGGTTTAGGGTTTAGGGTTTAGGGTTTAGGGTTTAGGGTTGAGGGTTGAGGGTTGAGGGTTGAGGGTTTAGGGTTTAGGGTTTAGGGTTTAGGGTTTAGGGTTTAGGGTTTAGGGTTTAGGGTTTAGGGTTTAGGGTTTAGGGTTTAGGGTTTAGGGTTTAGGGTTTAGGGTTTAGGGTGGATTTGAGCGGTCTCCAAGTCCTAAATTTACTTCAAAGCTTCCAAGGTAGTTCCTTTTGGGGTTAGGGAATGGGAGATTCTGGTATACTCCCCCAAAAAGGTATTACATAGGAGCCTTTGGGTAAGCTGAAACTTACCCTGAACACTAAACCCTAAACCCTAAACCCTAAACCCTAAACCACGGAAGAAAAGCTGCATCCCTGAAAACCGCCGCTCGGAGTCTTGCGGGCCGCAGTTCCCAGATCCGAGGCCCCCCTTGCTTGGAGGTTCATGGTTTAGGGTTTAGGGTTTAGGGTTAGTAACCGACTATAACTGTCCTGATAACCCACTTATCAGCCCCTGAAGTACCCTTACAGGGTTCGAGGTACAGTTATAAGTACGGTTACAAGGGGGTGAATAAGTACCATGAACCTCCAAGTAGTTGAAGAAGTTCGGGCCTCGGGTCCCTTTCTATGTTGTGGGGGAGGGCGGGGGGGGGGAGGGAACACAACATTCCCTAAGTTCCTTGGTACAACCCTAAACCCTAAACCCTAAGCCCTAAGCCCTAAACCCTAAACCCTAAACCCTACATAAGTCAGATTTAGGGCACCTTAAGGCTTGTAGTTTTGTAGCTCCTGTTTAGGGTTTAGGGTTTAGGGTTTAGGGGCTTACGGGCTTGGGGTTAAGGGCTTTGAGTTTAGGGTTTTGGAGGCTTAGGTTAGGTGCCGCGAAAGTAATTAAGCAACTCGGATGCTGCCTCCCCCCAGTCATCTTGGAAAACAACTTCTGAGTTCCTCCTCTGAAACTATTTGAACCTTGTCCCGCTCCCTCTTTTGGCAGCCCCGTAACCATCTTGTGGTAAGGGTACCCCTTTTTGCGCTTTGTCGTTTTTTTTTTTCTCCCGGGTACCTGAAGCCCAACAAAAAAGGTAAAGGGCACGACAACTGGGCTACCAAGCCCCTTTGGCGTGCTTGTTGCGTCTGGGGCGGCTGCGGACTGCTTGGTGCTGGAAGACGGAGCGACTTTCGGCTTATACTTGTGGCATTCACAAACATGGATGTTCGTCTCCAGGCCAGTCTATCCAGTACGAGCACGAACCGCCACTGCTGTGTAGTTTCTGGGCAGCTTCCGTATGTTTCTCTATGCTGGATTTGGTGCTCAAGATATCTGTATGTTTCTTGTGCTTCTTTCGCAAGCAACAGGGGCACAAAACACAGAGGAAGCTACACCACAAAAGCACCATCAATTGCCCAAGTGCTATGTCTGATCGTGATGTGCAGTTTAGCAGAACCCCTCAAAAAAAACAAGGTACTATTCCCTATAAAACGCTGATAAGGAAGAACATGGTTGTGGGGGTTCTTAAGCAAAAGTAGTAGCTTGGGGTTTAGTTTACTTCGAGTGCTTTGGCCCGGTACTATAGGGGCCTTAATGATTAGAATAGGGTTTTGGGGGTTGTTGTAGTATTACTATATAACGAGACTATAAGGGCATATTACTAATAATTTTTCCGACCCCTAGATAACGCGATCCGCCCTCCCCGCTCCTAGGACGAAGTTCCCCGGGCCCTCCACTGCGCCTGTTCTCAAAGCAGTGCTCACAGTGCAGCTCCGCTTTACCTCGCAGGCAATGTCGAGCATTCTCCAGTTCACCGCTATCTTTGGGTTACGTGTAGCAAGGTCCTGCGCAAGAGTAAACAGGTTGCCCTCTCTGTGTCTCTCCCTGTCTCCTCGTATGCTTCTGCTGCCCTTCCCTCTCTCTCTCTCTCTCTCCACGTCCGCGTACACAACCAAGAAGTTGTAATGCGTTTGCGGACCACCAAAACAGAGATATTCATATATTCATATATCTATATAAAATATAAATAAACAAATATATAAATAAATAAATATATATATATATATACATATGTCTATATAGATACATATATATATATATGTGTGTGTGTGAGACTGTGTAGATGTGTGTATTTACATAAAGACACGTACACACATATGTACAGGGCTAGCGATGCAGCGCAGCGGCAGGGCGTCCATTCCGCTGTCTTGGACTGGCTCATGTAAAAGCCTGGCTCCTGCCAGGTTTAGGGTTTATAGGGTTTATAGGGTTTATAGGGTTTATAGGGTTTATAGGGTTTATAGGGTTTATAGGGTTTATAGGGTTTATAGGGTTTATAGGGTTTATAGGGTTTATAGGGTTTTGGGGCATGTTCCCCTCTATACTAACAGTCCTGAATAGGGATTATACTCTAGTCCGAATTAAGGTCTGTTAGCATAAGGGGGAACATCCCAGATTCAGGCTTCGTGTGTCGCGGCCCTAAGGTTTGGGGCTTAGGGTTTACAGGCTTCATCTACCATTTGCTTAGGAGCCCCCCAAAAAGCTAAACATATGGTTCTTCCTGATAAGCGTGAGGAAGGTATTTCAATCGTTCGTTTTTTGTTTTTTTTTTTTTTGGGGGGGGGGGGGGGGGGGGGTTCTGGGCAAATAGTCGTTCATGTCTCGGGGCCGAAGGCTGAGGGTTAATTCTTGCTTTTCAGGTTTAGGGTTTAGGGTTTAGGGTTTAGGGTTTAGGGTTTAGGGTTTAGGGTTTAGGGTTTAGGGTTTAGGGTTTAGGGCCTGGGCGTTAACGACCTCTAAAGACCTTCATTCTTCAAGCCGAAGCCAACAGGCAGGATCGATCGTGCTCCAGTGCAATGCTGGCTTTGATCGCTCAAGCCTCCTGAAAGATATCATGCCTTGAAAGACTGAAGCTTTTCTGGCTGGGGGGGAGGGAGGCGGGAGGGGCACAAAGCTTAAGTGAGCATCAGAGTTGGTTAAAGGTTACCTACTCAACACCTATGGTTTAGAGCTTTAAACCCCACCCCAAACCCTAAACCCTAAACCCTCAGCCAAGGAGCCAGGTGTCTCCCACAGTGGTCGCAGCCGCCGCCTGACGTACGAAGTGCGAAGACTTGCGTTTTTCCACCAAGGCATGTTGAGAGGGTTCGACTAAAGGGTTTGGGGTAGTTTAGGGTTTAATCTAAGGGTCCTGAATGTGGTACCTTACCTCCTTTAGAGGGTTCTGAAGTAAGGGCCCTTGGAGGGTGGGGTGCGCCTATGCTGGCCCATATAAGGGGTAGAGAAGGGGTCCCCTTTCTAAGGGCCCATAAGGGACCATATAACTACCCTTAGAAGGTTCCTTGGATCTTGGACCTAGGAAGTGTAGAATTGTGTGTAGGGTTTTAAAGCTTAGGGCTCGCGGTTTAGGGTGTGGGTTTCGGGTCCCGAGCTTATACAGTTCAGGGTATAACAGGGTCCTTCAGGGAGGGGGGTTCATGGGTAGGTACCTCGGGAACCTTCGAGAAGTTCAGGGAGCCTTTTGGGAACAATGGGGGCATTCGGGAACCTTGGAACCTTGGGTTACGTTGCCCTTGTACCCCCCGCCCGTAAGAACCCGATAAACGTAAAACTGCGAGACCTGAGACTGTGTTGGAGCCCGGGCGCAGGGGAAGCCAAGCAGGTGGCTACCCGTGTCGATGATGACAGAGGTAAGCCTCAAGAAAGTGCAGGCTTAAGACCGTAGACCTCTGAAACCTTAATATTAGACCCTTCCCTACCCCCTACTATTCAGGGCTTTCTGCCGGCACTTTCTGCAGCCGCAGACTTCACACAATATTCAAGGTTTTTGGGGTTTAGGGAAGGGGAGGGGATTGAACCTCTGAACCCCTTCCCTTGCATTCCGGACTCATAGTGTTGCCAGGCAGATTCATTTTCTGAGCTCACTTGGAAATCACGAAAGATGCGTAAGCAAGGGGGCATGCATGAATGTATCACTCAAACATATCCGGGCAATTTCCCGCCAAACATCCCGAGCCAATCCAAAGTTCACAAAGCCAAGCCCCTAAACAAAAAAGCCTTGGCTGTCGTGCTGTTTCGCCTCAAAACCTTAAGAAGTCCCTAAACCCTACACCCTTTTAAACCCTAAGACATAAACCCTAAATAAACCCCAAGCCCTCGTAAATCTCAAGCCTTGGCTTGTGGGTTACTTTCGGGCGTGAAGCTGTGGGTCGCTTGCTTGCTTTCCAGCCGCCTAGCCGACACTCAGAATGCAGGGTGGGGCGTTTAAACCTGGGACCCTCTTTACCTACATTTTCATGGGTTCTCCTCTACTAGTTAAGGGTGGTTACTACTAAACTGTAGGTAAATGGGGGCCCCAGGTAGGGTTTGAGGCTCAAGTGTTTGGGATTTCGCTGTGCCGGGTTTCAGGGGCTTAGAGTTTTTTGCTGCCACCTGCCCAGCTGAGTGGGTTTAGACGTTTAGGGTTTCTGCTGCAGAGGATACATCGGTTGGGAAGTCTATTTTGGGCACGCGTCTCAACTTTCAGAGCAGAAGGCCTTGTACAAGCGTAAGCCCAGAGGCCTTTACCATTTGCTTAAGAACCACCCAAAAAAACACAGAATGTTCTTCTGTATCAGGGTCATATAGGGCTGAGTATCCTTTATTTCTTGGGGGTTCTTATGCAAAGAGCAGTTTAAAACCCTAAACTCTTTTTGAAGCTGGAGTTGCTGACTGCCAAACCCTAAACCCTAAACCCTAAACCCTAAACCCTAGAGACTTACTTCGCGGGTCGTGTCCAAGCGGCTGCGCTTTGGGTGTCCCCACCTGGAGGTCTGTGAAGTAGTAGGCATACCTCGGACAGCCAGTCAGGGAACGGGAGGTTACCTGGAATCCCAAAGTATGTAAAAAAAAGCAAAGCCTCAAACCTTAAACCCTAAACCCTAGCCCCCCTAAAAAAGTGGCATTATGTTGTAAAATTTGGGAGGTTTGGCAGGGTTTAGGGGAGGCAGTGCTGCTGGGAATCTCATGAACTGTACTTAGAACCCACTCAAAAGCCCCTTAAAGTGCCCTAAAATGCCTCTAAGTACAGTTATAATTGGTTACTGACCCTAAACCCTAAACCCTAACCCAAAACCTTAACCCCGAACCCCTAAAACCTGAACCCCAACATAAGTACCATGAACCTCCAAGTAGAGGCGCGCAAGAGAAGGCGCCAAGACACCTTCGACAAATGCGATCCATCCAATAGAAAACCATGAGGGTTTAGGGTTTAGGGTTGAGGGTTTACTTGAAGGTTCATGGTACTTGCTAACCAATGATAACTGTACTGATAACCCTACTTATCATACCCCCAAGGGTTAAAAATAGAACCTAACTCTCATCCTTTAGGTCTTAGATTCTTGCGGTTACCCCCCCTTGGCCAAGACAGAAAAGATTTCGAACCATGTCCCATTGCTCCGTTGAACTGACAGCCATCCTACTTCGCCAGGAAGTGCTGCAGACTTGCTGGCGCGGAGATTTCTCTGATCTGGCCTCTGAGAAACCATATTCTACTATTTGCTTCAGAACCCCCCAAAGAATACAAAGAATACAAGAGAATAATCCCTATACGGTCCTTATAAGGAAGTGTGTGTGTGTGTGTGGATTCTTGTGGGGTTCTTAAAGCAAATAGAAGTCTTGCATGGAAACCCCTACAGGCATCAGGAGGGAATTTCTGAAGTATGTCTACGAAGAAAGCAACTCCTGCAAAAGACGTTCAAACATGTGGCGACTGACCCGCCCAGTGAAAGAAAGCCTACACCCTACGCCCTGAACCCTGCCTAAACCCCTAAGCAGAGAGCAATGGGACGGACCAACATTTTGGAGCGTGCACCCCCCCCCCCCCCCCCCCCCCCCCCGCCGAAATTTTGCGTTGAGGACTTTATGCCTCTGCGCAGCTGCAGCGTTGTTGAAACTACCTAGACCCAGGAGAAAGCTGGGAATTAAATCGGTACCCTTTTTGGTTTGGGCCTACTCTGGGTCCTAGACTACTTGGTGAAAAGTGACATCGAAGTCCACATAAAGTTCTCTTTGCAAATGCCCGGGTTCTACCCCCCCCGACTAACCGCCAAGCTGACCCGCCCTAAAGCCCGAAAGCCTAAACCCTAAGCCCTAAAACCCTGAACCCGAAACCCTAAACCCCAAAACCTAAGCCCCAAGACCCCCGAAACCCTAAACTAACTCCCTGAACCCCAAACCCTTAAACCCTAAAACCCTAAACCCTAAACCTTAAACCCTAAACCCGGCAGGCCGCGCGTTGAGGTTGCCGTAGAGCCTCGCGCGTTCCACACCAGGTGCCTCGTCCGCGCCTCTGTCGGGACAAGGGTCGCTTGGGCCCTTTGCAGGGAGTCGATATCGGGCTTTGCTATGAGGAGTTTAGGGTTTAGGGTTTAGGGTTTAGGGTTTAGGGTTTAGGGTTTAGGAGTTGAGGACGTTATGAGGAGTTTGGGGCTTTAGGGCTTAGGGGTATCAAGGTTTGTTGTTCAGGGCTTTCAAGTAGTTTTAGGGATTCAGGAGCTTTGGGCTTGTGGGATTTGTCAGGAGGTTTAGGGTTTAGGGTTTAGGGTTTAGGGTTTAGGGTGGTAGGGTTGAGGGGCCAGGGGGGTCAGGCTCTTGGGTCATGAGCAGCTGGCGGCCTTGAGGGCCATGACCGCGAAATCTTGCTCTAGGTGTTTGTTTAGGGTTTAGGGTTTAGGGTTTAGGGTTTAGGGTTTAGGGTTTAGGGTTTAGGGTTTAGGGTTTAGGGTTTAGGGTTTAGGGTTTAGGGTTTAGGGTTTACACTGTGGGGAGGGCTTAAGGTTTGCAGGGTTGAGGGTGTTAGGGGGCCCTCGACTACCATGCCCTTTACCACTTCGCCCCCCCCCCCCCCCCCCCAAAGCAAAACTCGTCAGTTCAAACGCATTTGCTGGGTACCGGATCTTTGCTCAAACCCTCTGGCGCTAAATCCTGGTGACTGAGCCCTCAAGCCCCATAAGCGTTCTACAACACCCGAAAAACTGGGATGTTCCCCCTTATGCTAACAATCCTTAGTTGGGATTTATAGTACCCGCTATTGTAGTCCCGATTAAGGACTGTTAGTATAAGCGGGAACATCCCAACTCTAAACCATATTGGGTTTGGGGGTTTGGGTTTGGGGGGGGGTTCGGGGGCCGTTGCTGCCTCTGACCCCTGGGGGTTGATCTAAGGGAGGGGGCCGCCCGCCTGCACCGGCTGCCGCATTAAGCAGCCAAAGCAGCAGCCAACAAAAAACAGAAGCCATGGCCATAGCTATGCCCTCAGCCTCAAAAACGAATCCAACAACTAAACGTGCGATGGCTACCATTTCAGGTAGGCTTAAAGTAGAGATGTCTGCGGCCTACAAAAAGAAGCTCAGAAGAATGCAGGAGCAGAGGGCTGACATGGATGAAGCCATACTGTTGCGACACAGGCCCCAACAAACTCGAACTGCATTTTTATAGTTGCCTGGTCGCTTGGGCCGCTGTAGGAAGATGCATCTCAAACCGAATCAACCACGGGCGACCCATGACTGAAGGCCCTTCCCCTGCCGAGCACGGCCCTGGCATGCAAAGTAGCAGATTTGTTTCGAAGAATTCCCCACAGCAGCCCTCAACCCGAAACCCTATAAACCCCCCCCCCCCCCCCTATCATTGCTTCCCACTTATGTTTCTGTGGTCTGCCCCCACTTCAAACCTGGCTTCAACAAGCAGCAAGCCAGAAGCGGCTGGTGGCTTCGGGCTTCGGAGAAACGGAAGCTGATTGCCAGGGATGCGGGCTTTGACATGTTTTGACTGCTTGTCATCCGTGACGATAGCTAACCCTAAACCCTAAACCCAAGATGGTCTACACGCCGCTCTCAGGGACTCCGGTGTACTGCGCCCCTCTGCAGTACCTCAGCGGATCAAGGAGACGGGCCTACATTATCATTATGCTACTAATGAGTCGATAGCAACCCTAAACCCTAAACCCTAAACCCTAGACCCTAAAGCTTAAACCCTAAACCCTAAACCCTAAACCCTAAACCCTAAACCTTAAACCCTAAAACGAACCGAAGGGGTGCAGACTTCGATGCCTCGGTCGCTTCTTACAGTTTACAGAGGAACTCAAGGTGGGTTTAGGGTTTAGGGTTCAGGGTTCAGGGTTCAGGGTTAACCTTCGGGATTCTTCTACGAGCGGTCAAGAAGGTTTACAGCAAACTCCAGAAAGTTCCATCTTTTTGGAGTTTACTGTCTGGCTACCTACTCCACACCATGCAGAGACATGTCGACGCTCGCAGTCGCCAAAAGGGGGGTGCGGGGGGGGGGGGAGGGAGGCTCGAGGCTTGAGCGGGTTCAGTCAGCCCTAAACCCTAAACCCTAAACCCTAAACCCTAAACCCTAAACCCTAAACCCTAAACCCTAAACCCTAGGCTTCGGACTTAGGGCAACAAAAGCGGCCACTACTTGCCGGCAACTGCTGCAAACCCTGATGCCAGCGAGACAGGAAGTTAGGCTCGTCTAAACCCTAGGCCCTGTAGGGGGGCCCATGTTGGGCTGTTCCCCCTTTTGCTAACAGTCCTTAATAGGGAATATAATAGGGGGTAAGGACAATCCCTATTACGGAGTGTTAGTAGAAGGGTGAACCACATCCCAAGGCCTATGCTATCGTGTTTTTTGTTTTGTTAAGCTTTACGTTTTGCAAGTCTCCGGCTTCGTTGCCGATGCTTCTCCGGCGTTGCCATTGGGGGGGGGGGGGGGGGGCTCTGGGTTTGCATGTAGCATTGCGTTTCTCGAGTGCGAGTGTGCATATGTGTGTGCAGGGTATTGCGAGAGAGGTAGCTCGGCCGAAAGTCAATATCATGTTACCCATAGTGGTATCATATAACTCTAGCTTTCCTTAAGGATCGAGGTATCCCAGATTCCTGAAAAAAACAACAGCGTCTCCTGTACCCGGGACCTCAAAAGCCAGTCGGCCGGCGGGGGCGGCAAGCTTTTCTGTACGCAGCGCGCTAAATCAGGCAGCCCAGCACACCAAGAAAGCCCTCACCAAGGCTGCAAAGGGAGCCATGGCGATGGAGTATCGACGGATGGTGTTGTGATCGAAGCTTCTGGGCTTTTGCTCCACAATGTGCTGCACGGCGAGCTGACTCTCGAAGCTTACTTGGCGGGGCTCGAGGGCGATCAGCTTTGACACCACATCCTTCCCGCCCAGAAACTGTTTCATCGATGCCCAGGAGATGTCTCTACAACCAACCAGGCCTTGGTAGCCCAGTAACCGTACTCTAATATGGGCACCCTTTTCGGAGGGTTGGCTACTGCATAAGGGGAACCTTGAACCAAAGAAATGAAAAAGGGTACCACTGGGCCACCAAGAGTCTTAACACTGCAGACAGCACGTCACGCAGGGGCTCAGGTGGCATTCTCAATGCCTTGACTTCTTGCAAGTAATCGCTCCTTACCTGGGAAACGGCCGTGCGAGCCTCTTGCAAACCGTTGGCAGCTTCTTCGGGCAAAGTTCGGCGAATCACTTCCAGAGAGGCGTCCTCGCGAAGGACATCCGTGGACGCCAGAGGAGAGCCCTGGAGCATCAAGACGGGGCGAGCGTCATCGTAAAGCATGGCGGCCAACTGACTTTGCAGAACTCCCACAGGGCATGGCCCTTCCTGCTGTAGCTCAGCAAGGAGATCACCATTCAAAGCGCTTCGGCACTCCACATGGAATGGTAGATTCTCGGAATCCAAGTTCGGTCGAGTTGCAGGCGTCCCCGGGCCCACAGGTACATCCGCAGCACTCATGACAAGAAATCCTGATGGTCCCTGGCAACCTTTAAGCCTTTGCTGGTTCAGCAGTACTTTATGGGCAACATAATTGGGGGTTTCCGGGTACGTTATTTTGGTCCTTTATAAGGGGATCCTAGTACTTGGCGTCCATATTGAGGGTACCCTGCCCTATTCTCGTGAACACCCATCTCCTGTATAGCTCCTACAGTAGCTGCAGCCCTGGCACAGTGGAGTTGGTATTGGGGATTTAGCTCCAAGCGCTAAGCCCTAAACCTAAACCCTTTTGAAACCGGACCTGATGACTTTGTAGACCCTTTGTCCCAGAGACTTCGTCCGCCCCGAAAACCCTAAACCCTAAACCCTTACCCTGGCTGGGGGCACATGTGGCAGCTTTCCCTCGAGCTCCAAGGGCAGATGGCTTTGCAACGGCCGCTCAAAGGATAGGGCTCGGGTTTAGGGCTTAGGGTTTAGGGCTTAAGGTTTAGGGTTAGGGTTTAGGGTTTAGGGCTAGGGCTTAGGGTTCAGGGTTTAGGGTTTAGGGCTTCCACGCCCACTTGTTGGTGGAGCTCCTGTCCAAGTATACGATGTCTTGGGAACGGAGGGCCCGGAAGTCATGAGCATTTGGGGCTTGGGTTCTACCCTAAACCCTAAACCCTAAACCCGAAACCTCTACGGTTCCAAGTATGGGCCCGTGATTTGGTGTCCCTTGTCATACAACCTGTACATACACTGTACAGACTAAGGGCCCTATAGACTTCGGATCCATAAGACCCTAAGCCTTAAACCCTAAACCCTAAACCCTAAACCCTAAACCCTCAAGGGCAAGGGACCATACTGATCGCTCAGTTCCAAACTCGGATGGGGTGGCATGGGCAGGTGCGTACGCAGACTGAGGCTGCCCTCAGAAAGCTTTTGGGCTTTAGGGGTATAGGGTTTTGGTGAGGAGCCCATAGAGGGTAATTATAATTCCTATTGAGGAGTGTTAGGCCTATACCATCATCCTCTAGAAGCGTTACGTTTTGCAAGTCTCCCCGGCTTCATTGCCGGTGCTTCTCAAAGATTGCTATGGGTGGGGGGGGAGGGGGTTGCATGTGCCATTGCATTTCGGGTGCGTGTGTACATATGTGTGTGTGTGTGCAGGGTCTTGCGAGAGAGGTAGAAAGGCCGAAAGTCAATAATCATGTTACCCATAGTGGCATTATATTACTATAGCTTACCTTAAGGATTGAGATATCCCAGATTCCTGAGAAAACGACAAAACAGCGTCTCCTGTACTCGGGACCTCGAAAGCCGGTCGGCGGGAAGCTTTTCTGTACACAGTGTGCTAAATCAGGCAGCCCAGCACACCAAGAAAGCCCTCACCAAGGCTGCAAAGGAAGCCATAGCGGTGGAGCATCGACGGATGACGTCGTGATCGAAGCTCTTGGCCTTTTGCTCCACAATGCGCTGCACGGCGAGCTGGCTCTCGAAGCTTACTTGGCGGGGCTCGAGGGCGATCAGCATTAACACCACGTCCCTGCGGCCCAGAAACTTTCTCATCGATGCCCAGGAGATGTCTCTACAACCAACCAGGCCTTGGTAGCCCAGTAACCGTACTCTAATATGGGCACCCTTTTCGGAGGGTTGGCTACTGCATAAGGGGAACCTTGAACCGAAAACAGGGAAAGGGGTACCACTGGGCGACCACGAAGCTTAACACTGCAGACAGCACGTCATGCAGAGGCTCAGGTGGCATTCTCAATGCCTTGATGTCTTGCAGGTGATCGCTCCTTACGTGGGAAACGGCCGCGCGAGCCTCTTGCAAACAGTTGGCAGCTTCTTCGGGCAAAGTTCGGCGAATCACTTCCAGAGAGGCGTCCTCGCGAAGGACATCCGTGGACGCCAGAGGAGAGCCCTGGAGCATCAAGACGGGGCGAGCGTCATCGTAGAACAGGGCGGCCAACTGACTTTGCAGAACTCCCACAGGGCATGGCCCCTCCTGCCGTAGCTCAGCAAGGAGATCACCGTTCAAAGCGCTCCGGCACTCCACATGGAATGGTAGATTCTCGACCTCCAAGTTCGGTCGAGTTGCAGGCGTCCCCGGGCGCACAGGTGCATCCGCAGCACTCATGACAAGAAATCCTGATGGTCCCCGGTAACCTTTGCTTGTTCAGCAGTACCTTATAGGGAACATATGGGGGTTTCCGCCATTAGGGGTACCAGGGTACCTTATTTTGGGTCCTTACTATAAGGGGATCCTACTTGCTATTTGGGGGTCTACAATAAGGGTCCCCCATTTTCGTAAACCCCCATATCCTGTGTAGCTCCTAGCGCTCCAAACCCTAAACCCTAAACCCTTTCGAAACCGGACTTGATGACTGCGTAAACGCGCGCCGAAAACCCTAAACCCTAGACCCCAAACCCTAAAACCTGAACCCTAAACGCTAAACCCTAAATCCTGGCTGGGGACACATGTGGCAGCTGTCCCTCGAGCTCCAAGGGCAGATGGCTTTGCAACGGCGGCTTATAGGTTTAGGGTTTAGGGTTTAGGGCTTCCGCGCCCACTTGTTGGCCGACCTCTTCCTGTTCAAGTATACGATGTTTTGGGAGCGGAGGGCCCGGAAGTGTTGAGCATGTGGGCTTGGGTTCTAAAGTTCCAAGTATGGGCCCTTAATTTGGGGTCCCTTGTTGTATATTTATAACCCTTACATACACTATACATTATGATTATAAGGGCCCATACTTCGGACCCACATAAACAAGGGTAAGGGACCATACTAGGGGCCCACAGTTCCAACCTTTGACCAGATTTTGGTGAGCCCAACCCCTAAACCCTAAACCCTAAACGCCCCCTCCTGTAAGGGCCTAGCTAGGTATATGTTAACCACCACCGCTCAAAGTTTGGGACTAGCCTGCCATTTGCATGGATCAGGATTTGGGGTTCAAGGCTTCTGCTGCGTGATCTGAGGGCCGAGCGATAGGGTTTAGTCTTTTTGCGGGTGGCCGGGCAGGGTTTGGGAACCCTAAACCCTAAACCCTAAACCCCAAACCCTAAACCCTAAACCCTGAACCCCAAACCCTAACAATAATAAATAGACCCTACTGGGGCTTAGGGTTTGCTCTCGTCCAAGCCGCTCAGGGCAGCCTCTGCGGGCCGCAGGCAGCGATGGCGGCACCAAAGCTGGCCGTGCTCCTGGGCCCAGCACTTCCCTAAACCCTAAACCCTAAACCCCAAACCCTAAACCCCAAACCCTAAACCCCAAACACTAACCCTAAACCCCAAACCCTAGACCCTAAACCCTAAGCACTTGGGGTTGAGAGCTGTCCCTGCATGATCGTGTGCAGCTTAAGGTGTGCTTGGGGTTTGCCTCTTAAGCCCTCTCTCTCAAGCCCTAGGCCCAAAGTTTGCACTCTTGGTTTACGCCGTGTCTTCAAGAACCTTCGCCCTCTTCCGGGCCCTAGATGCGGAAGCCCATTCCCCTAAACCCTAAACCCTAAACCCTAAATCCTAAACCCTAAACCCTAAACCCCAGAACCCCGAAGAGTCCAAGGGGGATATATTGAGAGCGTGCTTTGCATCTCAACAGGTGGTCCCGAAGGGAATGCAGGCTGAAGACCATGAGGTCTGCGGAAGCTGGGCCTTGGGGCTTCTCCGCCTCCGCCTCCCTCTCTTCTCCTCCTCCGCGGACAAGGGATCAAGGATTAAGGGATCAAGGGTTGAGGGGTTTAGGGGTAAGGGTTTAGGAGTTTAGGGTTAAGGGACAGGGTTAAGGGTTTAGGGTTTAGGGCTAGGGGTTCAGGGGCTAAACGGGCCCAGAGGTGCAAGACCCACAAAGATGACCTCGTTCAATTCAGTGGCCGATACTTAAAGGCGCCTGAGTATGATTGCCACTCGGCCTTTTTCTTGCCACGTGCCGAGGGTGAAGCTTCTTCCTTGCACGGCATTCCATATACATGGGTTCCCCTACTACTCCCCCCTATGCTACCCTACCAGAATGAAGGCTACTTAGGAATTAAGCCTAAATAAGGTTGTTTAAGGGGGGAAACTAGGTTGGGTAGTAGGGAAACCCCTGATGTAATATGATCTATGTGGCCTCTCGGCATAGGAACTGCAGACGCCTAGACTTGTTCTTTCCGCGTTGGGAGGCCCAGCACTTGCAGCTTCAGAAGCCTTCCAGCACGCAAGCTCCGCGGAATGGAAGGGCACGTCCCCGTGTCGTCGGCCAAAGCATTCATGTATGGTCAGTTCTAGAAGTAGCCGCATTGCAGTGCGCGGATCCGGGGGGGGGGGGGGGAACCTCGACAGCAGGTCCAGAAAGGGAACCTCCTGCCAGAGCATGCCAGAGCCATCAACCTCCATGCACAGCTCTGCCCCGGAGGTCTCGGAGCTTGTCCAGGCCTTGAAGGTTCATGCCGCGCCCAGTAACGCGCTCCACGGTAGCTCCGCGGGCTTCGAAGGTCGTGGGTCATGCAGGACATGTCCAAGTTCGAAGTCACACGATCCGAGAATTGCCACGCGTGCAAGAACTCAACCTACTTGACCCTGATATCCCTGCGGCAGATGTCTGAGAGCAGCCTCACGAGGGTGGCCGCATCGTTCTCTTCGATGGCCGGCAGGGCTTTCATGATTTCTGGGGCTGCATACTTCAAGTACTCTGTGGCCACCAGGCAGTTTGCCAAGTCCTGTGGGATCATGACGTGCACCTGGGGGTCAAGAACAGGTTTAGGGGTTGGGGTTTAGGGTTTAGGGGTCAAGAACAGTGTGCAGACCTGAATTCTCGTCAGCGGGCGCGAGACCCACAACAACACGTCAAACAAGACTAAAGTTGGGATGTTCACCCTTATACTGACAGTCCTAAGTAGGCACTGCAATAGGGGGGGGGGGGGGGTACAACAAATCCTCATCAAGGACTGCTAGCATAAGGGGGCACATCCCAAATCAAGCACAGCAAAAAGGACAAAACAAGACGACCCTATTTAAACCCTAAACCCTAAACCCTAAACCCTAAGCCCTAAACCCTAAACCCTAAACCAAAAACAGAGCCCCGGCCTTTTCCGGGATCTGCTCGGCGAGGGCTGGGACGGCCTTCAGCACCAGAAGGGGAATATGGGCCTACTCTGGGTTCTAGTAGCCCTAAACCCTAAACCCTAAACCCTAAAAACCCTAAACCCTAAACCCGGGGTTCCAGGCCTTCAGCACCTCCGGAGTTGCGTACTTCAAGATCGAGGCCGCCCAGAGGCAGTTCGATAACTCCTGCGAGGAGCCAGCAAGCCACAACCCATATGGGTGCCCAGACCCCTGGGAGGATCCAAAAAGTAGATCCCCTTAAGGGTTCCTAAGAATCACCCAATAGTAGAAAAGGGTATTATTTGGGGCTTCTACTTTTTGGATCCTCCCAGGGGTCTGGGTGGTTGTCAAAATTATGGTCCCTTACTATGATACGGCACCTAATATTTAGGGTACCCTAAACGGGATCAGAACTTTGACAACCACCCATATGGGGGTTTCCGGTTTCCGAAATTTGGGGGCGGGGGGGGGGGGGGGGGTAGGGGCCTTCTAGGGGTCCTTCTTACTACTTTTTGTGGGACGAGATTAGAGGTCCCTTACTTTCGCAAACCCCCATGATATCCGTTGGAGTGTGGGTTCAAGGCACGTGTGGAATCATGTAGCTGCAGCGCGACAATGCCGAATCTGAAGAAGGAAATATGGGCGGAGGTATGTTTGCAGCTCTTTCGGGCTTGGGGCTTCGACTACAGAGATTTCCCTTAAACCTTATGACGCCTAAAATCCCTGAACCCGAAACCGCAGAGGTCCGCATACATCTGAAACGTGCCTTGCACCCAACTGGTCTGTTGCTTCGCTGATGTGTTCGTGATTCGACATGTCCCAAGGCCCTTCGGCCTCCAAGCCGGAAGCCTTGTCAACAGGGTTCTGCCCTATCGAGCTCCCGCAAAATCCTTTGGACCCCCCATTTTTCTCCCAGAGCTTCAGAAAACTTTGAACCCTATAAAACCCTAAACCCCCCCACACTCGCGCCTGTGAGTTGAACTCCTCCGCCCGGGAAGGAATTTGACGCGAGATGGCCGGCACCACCTGTGGGGTGCACGGATTAGGGTTTAGGGTTTAGGGTTTAGGGTTTAGGATTTAGGGTTTAGGGTACGTAGGGAGAGCTTGAGTTTATGGCACTGGGATTAGGGTTCAAGAAAGGTTTCGTCCCTCGGCTTAGTGGGTTAAATTCGGGTTTGGGCCATTGGGGCACAAAGTGCCGCTCAATGAAGGAACTTTTTGGTACCGGATTTCACAGTGACATCCCCTAGATTCTGTTTACTCCTTTGCCTACGGGTGTATCGTGCTTCTCGGGGTGAGAAGGCAGAAGCGCAGCGTTGGCAACATTCCGCTTCGTCTTCTATTTTCTCCCCGAGCCGCAGCTCGAGCACTGGTGGGGCTAAGATAAACCCTAAACCCTTAACCCTAAACCCGAAACCCTAAACCCTGAACCCGAAACCCTAAACCCGAAACCCTAAACCCTAAACCTATAAACCCGAAACCCGAAACCGCACCTCGAGCACCTCGGGCACAGCGGCCTGGAGATTTGCTGCCGCCCAAAGGCTGATCGATAGGTCCTGCCATGTGGCGGTTTCCGAAAATAGGGTTTAGGGTTTAGGGTTTAGGGTTTATTTAGGGTTTAGGGTTTATTTAGGGTTTAGGGTTTATTTAGGGTTTGGGTATTTTTTGGGGTTTAGGGTTTCTAGGGTTGTCCCTTTAAAGGGATTCTATTCTTTTCCAAGGCTTGGGGCTTCAGCGTTTGGGGCGGGGGGGGGGGGGGGTTTAGGCGCACTAAGGGTTTAGTATAAAAGCTTCCGAGTTATCCAACTGTGTTGCTCACACTTGGGCCATGTACACTTCGATTCGAGACAGCAAATTGGATCTTGCAGTTCAGGTTCAGCAGTGGTGCAGGACTTCGTGCTTCAGGAGTCAGGCGCTGATCGGGGTATTTGGGGCAGCAGCTCCTGGGGGTTCATCTCGCGCCCTCGCGCAGACACGGCCGCTCCCAGGGCGGGCACCGCCTCGAGCACCGCTGGCGCGGCTTCTTGGAGGTTTGCAGCTGCCCAGAGGCAGCTCGATAGCTCCTGGGCGTTGAACTCGGCGACCTTCTCTGGAATGCCTCAGCCAGTCAAGGCGAGGGAGAGAGGTTTAACGCTGGTCTGCCCCAGACAGCTCGACTTCTAAGCCCGCAAAACCCACACCCCCACCCTACTGTCATTTGGAGCAGCTATAACAGCAGATGCTCTCTTTGGCCAGCAAGGCACGCTTTGCCAGCACGTCCACAATCTGCAGCACCTCCGCTTTGTGCAAACAAGCACAGGACACCAAGAACGCTCCGCGGCAAAGCCTACAAGCAAGCAGCCATCCCTGCCAAAACTCCAATGAAACCCTGTGTTTCGTCAGGGCGAGCTGCAGCTACAGCTACAATTTTGCTTGCCGGCCGCTTTCGGATCGACATCGCCCAGAAACCCTACTCCCAAAAAAATAGCTCGCTTCGACGGGAAAAGTCCACCTTGCAATCTAATGGGCCCTCAACCATCCAACCCAAAGCCATGCAACCCATCAAGGACCCGGAGAAGCAGTAGTTGCACATCACTGAACGTTAGCAGGGTGTCGGGCTCTCTGAGCATCCACCCCAGCCCCTTAAACCCTAAACCCCACACCCTGAGCCCTAAACCCCAAACCCCTAAACCCCAAGCCCTGAACCCTAAACCCCAAACCCTGAGCCCGAAACCCTAAACCCTAAATCCTAAATCCTAAATCCTAAACCCCAAAACCACCTTCGGAGACGAGTCTTGGAGGTTGGCCGCAGCCCAGAGGCATTTCGCCAGATGCTGGGGTGTCATCCTCTCGAGAGGGGGTTTAGGGTTTAGGGTTTAGGGTTTAAGGTTTAGGGTTTAGGGTTTAGGGTTTAGGGTTTAGGGTTTAGGGTTTAGGGTTTAGGGTTTAGGGACGGGGTGTCCGAGATTAGGGGTACGTGTTGGGGCCCTTGGTATTAAGGAATCCTACTTTTTGGAGGGACTATGTTAGGGGTCTCCTATGTTCGTAAACCCCCAGAAGGCTTTCGGGAATTTGGCTTTGAAGGCCTTTCATTTGTGTTAAACTTGTGCTTTTTCGACCCAGTTGTGGCGAAATTACCCTCAGGCTTAAGCTGCGTAAACCCCACCGGGGCTCCATTTTTCTTACAGTTTAGTAGTAGCTACCCTGAACCAGTAGGTATAGCCCATAAAACCGTAGGTAAAGAGGGTCCCAGGCACACTATCCTAAACCCAAAAAACCTCCTCCCCGACACCCCGGTCCTGGGAGCTACTCGCTCCACATGCCCAGTCATGGCGGGAACTGCTTGGAGCACCTGCCAATCCCCTAGCCAGAAGTGCAAGCCCCTGCAAGGGGGTTTAGGGTTTAGGGTTTAGGGTTTAGGGTTTCGGGGTTTCGGGGTTTCGGGTTTAGGACCTAGAGATCGCTGCACCAATGGAGGGGTTTTGGGTGTCCGGACGCTTTCTATGTGTTAGAATCATGATTCAAGAGCTTCGGGTGCGGGGTTTCCCAAAAGGGCATGAGCATTTGTAGGGTGTAGGACTCATCGAATCTTAGGGTCTTAGCTCCAGGGCGCTGCACGCATGCGTGCATGCATGCGCCCTTCGAGCCATAAGGAAAGCCACGATGGCCTCTAGACGCAACACAGCCAGCAGCCAGCCCCACACAGTCTGCAGGGCTTCTGGGGGTTAGACACAGCTCGCGCAGACTCTGCCTAAGGTGTGGGGCCACGCTCCACGAGCCCCGATTGCCATCTGTCAGCGGTAGCTATCACAAACTTCCTCAGACCCTAAACTGGGCCTAAACCCTAAACACTTAAACCCTTTAAACCTTAAACCCACAAACCCTTACTTAAACCCTATAAACCTTAAATCCACAAGAACCCTTCATTAAACCCCTTATAAACCCTAAACCCTAAGCCTTCCTTTTTTCAGACCCTTGTCCGTGCCTGGGGCGCAGCGGCTCGCAGGTGCGCAGAGGCCCAGAGGCAGTTTGCCAGGTCTTGGCTGCTGAAGTTGCCCACCTGGAGACTTTTTCTGTGACTATACTCCCCTTTTAGAACCTTAAAACAAAACAATGTGTTGAATACCCCTTTGGGTTTTTATATAAACGGAAATAAAAAAAATTCCCAAGGGGGATAGAGGAGACAAGACGGTCGACGACATGCACACCTTAAGTCTTGGGAGCGCTTCCCCTAACTTTTCATGCAAACCCCACTCAGGCAAGAAGGCCTGCCTTTAGCCAACCCACCCCCCCCCCCCCCCCCCCCCCCCCCTCACCAAAAAAAAAACAAGCTTCTTATCCTGAATACACCAAAAGAACACCAGCCCGGACTTTCCAGCCACTGTCTACCGGCCAGTTCTATAAGTCATGAGTCACTTTGGGGGTGGGGGGGGGGGGGGGTGGATCAGATGGCCTTTGAGCCCTTGAATTTTGATGTGCCCACGAAGGGGGGGAGGAGGCCTTGTGGACTGGAGATCTCCATGAAGCCTGGCACGCCCAAACCCTGCAGACCCCCAAAACAGATCTTTGAGGCAAAAACATGAAGTCTCTGTAGCGTTCAGGGCTTCGGGTTTAGGGAAATTCTTCGTTTGCTTGTTTTTTTTCTCCTGAGGCCCCTCAATTCAAGACCCTGATCCCTCAGCTTCTTCCCCCCTCCCCTCCTTTCAGTCAAGATTTACGAAAATAGGGACCCCAATAAGGTACCCCTAAACCCTAAACCCTAAACTCCCACAACCCCCCCCCCCCCCCCCCCCCCCCCAACATGGCCGCCTGTCCCGGAACGCCCTGCGCCAGGGCCTCCACAGCTGAAAGCACCTCTCCAGGTGCTTAAGTCATAATCCAACATACCCCAAACCCATACCCCTTAACCTATAAAAGTAGAATATAAGGAAGGATTTTACCATACCCCTTAACTTCTTTTAAGGGATATGCTCAAGGGGTATGTTGAATATCTCTTTGATTAAGGCCACAAGTGGGGATGTTCCCGTTATACTAGCAGCTCCTGAATAGGGAATATAGTACCCCCTGTTTAGGGTTTAGGGTTTGGGATGTTCCCCCTTATACTAACAGCTCCTGAATAGATTAGGGTACTAACCCTAAACCCTAAACCCTAAACCCTAAACCCACTGTTCGGTATATTGGGGAACCTCCCAAGCTCCCAGGTACCCAGCCCCAGAATTCAACCCGAAACCCTGGCGAAGACGAGACAACCAAAATTTGGGTTTAGGGTTTAGGGTTTAAGGTTTAGGGTTTAGGGGGCTCAATCCTCCCGACAGTCGCAGTTCTGGCATCAACAGCCGCCAGCCCAGAACAAACAGTAAAAAAGAAAAACAACTTAAAACAGCCGAAGCCGCGGCCGAAACGCCCGTAGTCAAGAAACCACACCGAACTTCGGAAGTATTCGGTTTGCACCACCCCAGAAAGCCCCCTGAACCCTAAACCCCCTAAACCCTAACCCCTAACCCCTAAACCCTAAACCGTAGCCACGCCTGGGGTGCGGGGCCACGGAGCCGCGCGGCTGCCCAGAGGCAGCTGGCCAGGCTTTGGGGAGTCATCTGCCCCACCTCTCCAGGGTTTAGGGGAGTTTAGGGTTTAGGGAGTTTAGGGAGTTCAGGATTTAGGGTTTGTAGAGTTTAGGGAGTTTAGGGTTTAGGGAATTTAGGGTCTAGGGAGAACAGGGTTTAGGGAGTTTAGGGAGTTTAGGAAGTAGTTTAATTAGGGTTTAGGGAATTTAGGGTTTAGGGTTTAGGGAGTTCATAAAGGGTTTAGGGATTGTAGGGTTTAGGGTTTCAGGGAGTTTATAGGGTTTAGGGCACTTCAGGGTTTAGTGTTGAAGGCTATCTGAAGGAGGGCTTGAACTGTTCAGGCTTTCTCGGGTGTAGGGCTGCAGGATCCTGAGACCTTAGCCCTACCTTACCGAACAGCCCATCAGGAGGTGTTTTTGTTGGGCAACTTGGCTTTTTGACATCTTGTGGTAGGGTTTATAGACATAGAGGGTTTATGCAGCCTTTAGTGGTTTAAGAATACATATATATATATATATATATGTATGATATGCATTTGTGTCTACTGCGGGCTGATAGGAAGACTTGAAGTACCTGATGAACCACGAGGACCATCATCTGCTCCTATTGTCAATGTCTTTATCATGACTTTTGGTGCACCACCTTCAGATGAATCAAACCCAGCTGTGCCACTGATTGGTCCACCTGAGTCGGGCTAACAATTGCAGTTTCCTGAAGTGCGACACAAAGACGTCTCGTGTCTAAACGAAAAACCAAACACACAACAAACAAAAGTGTAGTTTGCTTAAGTTAAGTATTCAGACAATACTAGAACGATGGTGTTGGGGAATTAAACCCTAAACCCTAAACCCCAAAACCCTAAAACCCTAAACCCTAAAACCCTAAACCCTAAAACCCTAAACCCTAAACCCTAAACCCTAAAACCCTAGAACCCTAAACCCTAAAACCCTAAAACCCTAAACCCTAAACCCGAAAAAAGAATGCCCTGTGGCCTTGTGAGGAATCTCCGCTGCCAGCATGCCCACAGTGTCCAGCACCTCCCCAAGCAACTTCGCAAGGCAACTTCAAGAGGGTTTAGGGTTTAGGGTTTAGGGTTTAGGTTTTCAGGGGTATAGGGGTACATAGGGTCTATAAGGCTGGAACGCCACAATCCAGAGCTCCTACAACTGAAACATCCCTGCCCTCAACCAAGCTTCCAGAAACTGCGAGGCTGTGAGACCCCTGAACCCTAAACCCTAAACCCTAAACCCTAAAACCTAAACCCTACGCCTTGCCGCCCTTCAGTCTTGAAGCTGCCATTCGAAGCCAAAAGTTGAAGTTTTAGGGTTTAGGGTTCCTATTTTCTTGAGAACCACCCCCCCCCCCCCCCCGCAAAAAAAAAAAAAAAAAGAAAAAGCTAAAAGACAAGAAGAATCGAATCTCTTTCATTGTTTCGGGGTTCTTAAGCCATTAGTAGTATCTATGTGCACTCGGTCGCAAAATACAAGGCAGCTCGTGAAGTCAAGCCTCCGAAACGAATGACTTTCTAATCAAGATCAAGTCTTTGGGTACCTTCCTTCCCCGAAATAGGATGGCGAAAATCACTGAGTCCCACACTAAGGCCAGTGTATAGACCCATACTACCTTAAACCCTCGTGGAGGTTTAGAGACCCTCCATATATCCATATATATATGTATATATATATATATGTGTGTGTGTGTGCGTGTATTTATGAAAGAAACGATTTGTTCATTTGAGCTCTGTGGTCATTCGTGGGCATTGTTCAACTAAGTCGTGGGAATTTCGTGGAGACGTTCATTTCGCTTATTAGTCCGCGTGGGCATTGTTCAACAAGTCGTGAGGATTTCGTGGAGACGTTCATTTTGCTTGTTAGTCCGCAAACACCGGACGGAAACAATGGTTTCGGACGGGCTTAGGATTTAGGACCTACTGGGAATGGCCTACTGGTCTTGGGGTTTAATTAGGGCCTATTGCACCTGGGATGTAGGGTTTGCGGCCTACTGGGCATTATTTGAAGAGGATGTAAGCAGTGTAAGCTGGCTCGAGGAATTCTGCGTTGAGTGACATAGTTTCCCAATGTTGCGGAACCCAATGGGTGGGCGCTCGTATCTACCTCGTCGCTTGACAAGCTGCTTGACAAGTGAATGCTTGGACTTGAGATGCTGAACCCTAAGCCCTAAACCCTAAACCCTAAACCCTAAACCCTAAACCCTAAAACCCTAAACCCTGGCCGCGACCATGCCTCCGGAGCCTTTTCCTGCGGCCGCGCGGCGGCCCAGAGGCAGTTCGACACGTCCTCGGAAGTTTCCAGGGTTCGCTTTGGTTGTATAGGGTTTAGGGTTTAGGGTTTAGGGTTTAGGGTTTGGGGTTTAGGGTTTAGGGTTTAGGGTTTAGGGATGTTCCCCCTTATACCAACAGTCCTGAATAGGGATTATGGTACTCCCTATGATAATCCCTATTCAGGGCTGTTAGTATCAGGGGGAACATCCCAAGTTTAGGGTTTCAACCCTCAGAAAAGCCCTGGCACATGGAAGTGCAGCCGAAAACCTAAAACAACCAACAAGGCACTAAAACTGGAAACCGTCTGGTCGTTCATCTTAGGAATGTCATTAGGGATGGCTTGGGCTAGAAAGGGGCTGGAAAAAAAGAAGAATTTTGTAGGCGTGAGTGCTCCTTTCTACCAGGGAGTTAACGTTGCTTGCAAGGGCATTCAGCAAAACAGCCACCAACTAGCAACCCAAACCTCTCTTTGATGTAACTAAAACTAAAGCAACCTACCAAAAAAACAACACGTTGTGGTTATGATTATGACTGTGCATAGTAGAAGCACCGAAGTCCACACGAAGCGCCACTCCCAAGCGGCCTGCGCGCTGAGCTCCGCGGCCTTGGCCCGAACCTGCGAGGCCAGGGCGGCCGCGGCCGGCAGCACCTTCGGCCTCAGAAAACCCACTTTCAGGGCTGGAGGCGGCTTAGGGCTTAGGGTTTAGGGTTTAGGGTTTAGGGTTTAGGGTTTAGGGTTTAGGGTTTAGGGTTGAGGGTTTAGGGTTGAGGGTTTAGGGCTTAGGGTTTAGGGGCATCTTTACCCGCTGGTTCTTAGTGGGGACTGAGGGAATAATAGGGCCCCTACCTATACCCTTTAAGGGCTTATATTTGGGGTCCCTCATTCCCTCATTCCCTACTAAGAGCCAGCCTCAACAAAGGTCCAAGAGGCAAAGCAAGAGGTGGACTTGGAGCTTGCAGGGTTTGCAGGGTTTGTGTGGGATCAGAGGGTTACGGGGGTCAATGATTGGGGCTACGGGAACCATCCAACAAGGGAGCATCAGTGAGAGAACTGCCCGCAGGGTCTAGGATGGTCGTTGAAAGCCGAGGACTGTCAGACCGGTGGCTTCAAGGACATAGATCCTGCCCTAAACCCTATAGGCCCTAGCAGCGGTTTTTTTTGCAACAGGCGTGTGTCTAGAGCTTGGGTTGCCCAAACAGGAATGGTGACCTTTGTCTGCATTTCTCCGAATAGGGATCAGGGGGTTTCGGGTTTAGGGTTTGAAAGTCCTGATTTAGGCTCAAGGGACTAAAGGAGGGACCCTTACAAGGGACACTAGGGGCTGTTTAGGGATTATTTAGAGGTTATTTAGGGCCATCAGGCTAAGTGGCGACAGTTCTGCAAGAGTGGCCACCGCCCACAAACTGCTGGACAGATCCTCGGCCACTAGAGCCACTGGCCATTGAAACGCTCCTTGTATCACGGGTCTACGGGTCTGTTGCACTCTGAACCCCCTAAACCCTAAACCCTAAACCCTAAACCCGAAACCCTAAACCCTAAACCTTCAAGTTCCTCTTGCAAGTCCTACATGGAATCCAGGCATCAGCCCGCAGATGGGTGTTGGAAGCTTCGAGACTTGAGGCTTCGGACCCAAACTCGGAAGCCAGATGCAAAAACCTGTTGGGTTTAGGGTTTAGGGTTTAGGGTTTAGGGTTTCGGGTTTCGGGTTTCGGGTTTAGGGTTTAGGATACAACGCCTATATAAATCTCACCCCGCGGTCGCCCCCCCAGGCCTAAAGACCACCCCTTTGTTGGTAGGGATGGGGGTTTTATAGGGTTTAGGACCCCAAACCCAAAACCCTAAACCCTAAACCCTAGAGTTTAGTAGTATAGGATCCAACTTGAGCCAGCGTCCTGAGCCGACATGCCCGCTGTCTGGCGTGGCAGGCGACCACACAGGGCCGAGACCTCGGCAACTGCGAGCCCCTGGAAGAAGGGTTCAGGGTTTAGGGTTCAGGGTTCAGGGTTTAGGGTTTAGGGTTTAGGGGCTCCAGCTTTCTTCCTAAACTTCTTGAATGAAGTGAGTTTTGGGGTTTGGGGTTTAGGGCACCATGACCAGGAACCATATATATATATATGTATATGTATATATATATATGAATATATATATATATATGCGTTACTGCACCTTAACAGCAACGTAGTCTACTGTTCGAGGGCCACCCTTGCCTCGCTTGCGAGAACAGAAGACGGAAGCCTACCCGGTACCTGCTCAGCATGGAGGTTTACATACTCCTTAATGAGGTCCTCTTTTTTCAGGGGATCCTACTATTGGGTCTCATTACCCTAAACCCTAAGACCTAAACCCTAAACCTAAGGGTCCCCTGTTTTCATGAACCCCCACATCGGGGTCGTCCCTAAACCCGAAACCCTAAACCCAAGTACACCGACACAGACGCACTCCAGCTTGACCGCAAGTTAGTAGGTGAGATGTGTCCTACCTTGGGGACCAAATGAACCCAAAGATTGGGGTCATAAACCCTATACTACTATAATTCCTACTGAGGTACATGAGCCCTAAACCCTAAACCCTAAACCCTCTAGTGTTTACTTGATACCAAGGGCAGACTACAGATTTCCGCAGCAGGGCAACGACGAGGCCCGTTCACTCCAGCATTTTTGCTACGCAGCAGGTCTGGCTCTCACGTTGCACAGAGAATCTGGGTTTAGGGTTTAGGGTTTACGGTTGAGGGGTTCAAGGGTTTAGGGTTGATGTTTGAGGGTTTAGGGTTTAGGGTCTAGAGTTTAGGGTTCACCTGGCCTTGTAAGCTGTAGCCGCAACCTCGAGCAGAAGACCTGTCATACCAAGCTTCTTGACCTCAATCAATCCCGTGAAGGCCGGATACGGTGGCGCAGGGAAGAACTCCTTCTTGACTTTGAAGAAGGTCGCCTCATGCTCCGCCATGTCCACGTGAAATGTCTTGACCTCCACCAAGTCACCGGGAACGGAGAATCCCGCCTCGCGGCACAGGGCGAAAACCTTCTCGAAGGCCAGCCGAAATTGCGCCTCTGGATCTACCACGACGCCGGTCTCTCCCACACCTACCTGAGGGTTTATGATATTAGGGGTACCTTATTGGGGGTCCTTACTATACTAGGACTCCTACTTGAAAGTTGGGGGTTTATATTAGCGGTCCCTCATCTTCGTACACCCCCCACCTGGCCCGCCACATACAGGAAAGGGCCACATGCCACTGCTGGCGAGTACCCCAAGCCTTCAAACTTGGCTTGCTTCCCCTCCGGGAACACTGCGCGGCCGGACTCCATCGCTACGGTATGGGAACAGCGGACCCCTCTACCGATTGAAGCGACTCAGAGACTTTTTCTAACTTGAGCTTGGAAATCATGGAGACACAGCCTACTACCACATCCTTCAAAACAAAGGCCACAACTTGAAGCCCCGAATCTGAAGCCCCAAACCTCACAACATCTCCTACTCCCCAAACCCTGAAACCAAGGGCTTCCCCTAGCTTCATTGAAGGGGGGGGGGGGACTTGTTTATGTACATGCATATACATATAAATATATAAATAAATAAATATATATATATATATGTATATGTGTGTATATTTTAATATAACATCAGATAACACGATCTAATATATACACATATGTATATGTACATACGCCTATATTTGTTGTTTATTTTTCTAGGGGGGGGGAGGTAAGGGAGTCTGTAGCTTCAACTCCAAACCAGGCCGCAGCGTGGTCCAGCTCCGGGGTCCGGAGCTTTGCCGCCGACCAGAGGCCCATGGCGAGGTCCCGGGGACCCATCTGCAGGTGCGCGCAACCCAAAACATCAAGCTTCCCTAGATTGGGTTCAGGGTTTAGGGTTTAGGGGCTTAGGGTTTAGGGCTTAGGGTTTAGGGTTTAGGATGTACGGTTTAGGGTTTAGGGAAGCTTCTTGAACCCTACACCTTCTACACTGATTTGTAAAGACTACATGTCCTAAACCTCTTGACTGATGTCTCTGCGGAAGCCTCGTGGTTTGAGGAAGCCTGCTTGTTGAAGATTTGGTGTACCTTACCTGAGAACCCCATAATGGGTTTATAATGGGTTTGAGAATCGCGGCCTACAAATCCTACAAACGTATGATTTGGGTTCCTGATACTTGGAGGTTCATGGAAACTTAGAACCCCAATTATAAGTCTATTTATACCCAATTTAGAGGACTTAGGGGCCCTTGTACAAGTACAGCTATATTTGGGGTAGCGCTTTAGGGTCGACGCCTCGTTGGCCTGGCTGGCCAGGCGTGCCGACAAGGCCGGCAAGGCTTCCAGCACGCTAGGGACGGAAGCCTTGCAGGACCTAAACACTAAACCCTAAACCCTAAACCCTAAACCCTAAACCCTAAACCTGTGCAAGTCACATACGGGGTTTTAGGGGCTTCATCAGGGTTTATGGCCCTTGGGGGGCTGCGGCTGCGTGAAGGCAGTGGGAAAAACGCATCATAGACCACATGGGAGTTTACGAAAATAGGGACCCCAAATATAGGCCCCGCAAATAGTAAGATTCCTTTATAAGGATGAGCCCGCATAAGGTACCCCCTACTACTAGGTTGCAAGGGTTCGGAAGTCCAGGACCAACACCCTCAACCCTAATGAACCTCCTTCAGATCTTCGCAATAGAAGCCCTCAACCCCAACAAAGCCTTCTTTTAAGTGAGCTTTCGCCAAAAAAAAAAATAACCCTAAACTCTCAACGCTAAACCCTGGATCCCCACATCGACACCTCTGTTTTCTAAACCCTGTCGTGTTTAGGGTTTAGGATGACAGGACTTAGGGTTAAGGTTTAGGATTACAGGGTTTAGGGTTTAGGGCTTAGGGTTGTAGGAAACGTGTAATCGTCTCTTGCAGGGCTGAGGGATTTGAAGGTCGTCGGAACCTTTGAGTCGTCTGAGCCCATTTTGGGCAGCAGGGTCTCCCAGGCTACCCAGCCGAATTTCGGGGCCTGAATAGTTAGAATAGAGTTTGGGGGGGGGGGGGGGGGGGTTCTTGTAGCATAAAGTAAATATAAGTAAATATATGAAACCCTAAACCCTAAACCCTGAACCCTGAACCCTGAACCCTGAACCCTAAATAAGGGAATATGAGGGTTTTCGAAACCAAGCCAGGCTGCCGATCCCAAGACCCCAAACCTCGATTCCCCAATGTCCTCAGAAAAAACCCGTTCCCTGCTCTTGGAGGCATGTACCGAGTGTGCTAGAACCCCCCCTCTTGTGGATGAATCAGCAGTCTTGGCTCCTTGCTGAAGATTTTAAGTTATCAGAATAAGGACGTTCTGTTCATTTCCTATATCGCCTCAGTCTGGTAAATGCACTTAAGATACTTTAAGCTCCTTAGACAAGAACCCGTACTTCCAGGAGAGAGACCAACTGCTCCCAAAACGACAGTGGCCAAGTTGAGGTGGGACCCACCGGTGGTTTCGGAGACCGAACTTTCCCTCAAACCCTAAACCCTAAACCCTAAACCCTAAACCCTAAACCCTAAACCCTAAACCCTAAACCCTAAACCCTAAGCCTTCATTTTCAAAAGTTCTCGGGGCCGGAGCTCCCCACCCGAAAAAAAAAAAACAACAAAACAAAACAGGCCTGCAGGTTGGCTATGGCCCAGAGGCTGTTCGTCAGCTCCTCTTCTACTACGGTTTAGGGTTTAGGGTTTAAGGTTTAGGCTTAAGCACCCCCCCCCCCTCAAAAAAAAAAAAACATCAAAATGATCCTCCTTGTAAGGGCAATATAGGGATCTTCGTGTATTCTTTGGGGGCGGGTTCTTAAGCAAATAGTAGTGTTTGGTGATGGGGTTGCAGGGGGCTTAGAGAGGCGTCGCTTTTTGTTCGGCTTTTGCAAGCACTCAGCTTGCAACAGCAATCTGGGTTTAGGGTGTTTAGGGTTTAGGGTTAAGGGTTCAGGGTTGTCCAAGGTTTTTTTTGGGTTTCGAGTCCTAAGGCCTTGACCCTCCTGAACCGTGGCTCTTCCTTACATTGCGCTTTCTGGGTTCCCCTGAGCTCTACAACCCTCCTGCCACTGGACGGAGGGCCAGACCTCTTACCTGGGACTCTCTTCACCTACAGTTTTATGGGTTATACCTGCTTATTAAGGGTCGTTACTACTAAACTGTAGGTACATAGAGCCCCAGGTATCAACCGCAACCCCAAACCCCAAACCCTAAACCTTAAACCCCCAAAATTCACGGGAAGGCTCAGAAAGAAGCCCCTGAAGCTGCCTCATGCTGCTACTTTTCCTACCCTGCCCTACCCTATCCTACGATGGGGGGCCTGAATAACTAGAATAGTTTTTTTTATTTTTTTTTTTGGGGGGGGGGGTGTTATTGTAGCATAGTTATAAAGGGACCATGAGGGACAACCATTAGTAATTAATCATTACGACCCCTCAAATGGATTGCCACCAGGGTCTGACATGTGCAAGAGCCTGTATAGGGTGGAATATACACACCTGCCCAAGACCAGGATCTCAGTTTCAGAGGGCCCTAAACCCTAAACCCAACTCCTGCCTGTGGATTGAACAGCGCAGCTTTGCGGACCGTCCCCTCGACGATGCTGGGCACGGCGTCAAGTACGGACAGGCTGTCCTCAGGGGAGCCACTCAGAGATCTGAACACCCTTAGGGCTTCTAAGGTTTGAGGGTTAAGGGTTTAGGGTTTAGGGCTAGGGTTTAGGGTGGCTTAGTGTGGTTTAGTTAGGAACTGGGACTTTGACTTCACCTCGGTTGCTTCCACGGTCCTCTTGCAGATTTGCCGCAGCCCACAAACAGTTGGACAAGTGCTGGGGAGCCATTCCTTGCGAGGGAATTTCAGGGGTTTAGGGTTTAGGGTTTAGGGTTTAGGGTTTAGGGTTTAGGGTCGCACATTCTGTCTTTGGCTGAGGCGCTTTGCGGTCTTCGGACTTCATAAGCAAGCCTCGCCCGGAAACCACATCAAACCGTTTTTTACCGTTGACCTGCTAAACCCTCTTGTGCATCTGGCGTCGCGGAAGCCTGCAAGGAAATCTGCGACAAGTTGGAGTGAGAGGGTTCCCCGAAACCTCAAAAAAACTTAGGACCGCAAACCCTGAAACCCTGAAACCCTGAAACCCCGAAACCCTAGGGCTTTGGGTTTGGGGTTTAGGGTCTAGAGTCCCCAGACCCCAAACCCTCAACCCTGAAGCCCCCGAAATGGTTTTCGGGGTTTAGGGGTTTAACTAGGGGGTTAGGGGTTCGGCTCAGCAGCAACAACGACGCCCTAAACCCTAAACCTTAAACCCTAAACCCTAAACCCTAAACCCCAAACCCCAAACCCTAACCCTGAAACCCTCACTAACCCCTAAACCCTAAACCCTTTTTTGCAACTGGGCTAAACCCTAAACCCTAAACCCTAGAACCTAAACCCTAAACCCTAAACCCTAAACCCTAAACCCTAAACACTAAGCCGAGACATGCCGGGATGCTTGCCGCGGTGAAGGGTATCCGCTCCGCCATGGCTGGGACGATTTGGAGCACCTCTAGGGGCCCTTCTTGGGCCTTTTTAAGCCTTAGGCTTTATAATTGTTGTATAGGCTTTCGGGTCAGGAGTTTCAGCATTATATATATATATATATAGTATTCTTATTATTTTTTATAATCATGACTATTATGATTATTATGATCAGTTTTATTACTACTACTATTCTTTGTTACTATGATTGTTATGATTTTTGTTGGGGGCGGGGTGTGGGCGATAGGGGGTGAGGGGGATGGAGGTCTCCAGGCCCCAGCCTCTGGGACAGTGTCCTTCAACTTTGCGACTGCCCAGAGACCTCGGCTGCTCCCATGAACCCCTGTTAAGTTTGATTCTTACGCAAGGAGGGTTTTTTTCAAGATGTAAAAAACCCTCTTTCTTAGAACGTCCTGTAAGATTTCGATTCTTGTGGCCCCTTAGCATCGTTGGAAACCCTACACCCTAAACCCTAAACCCTAAACCCTAAACCCTAAACCCCCTAGATGCGCTAAGAGTAGTTCTATTTAAAACCTTCGGCCCAGAGGCAGTTCGACAAGTCCTGCGGGATCATGCCTAGGAGTTGGTTAGGGTTTAGGGTTTAGGGTTTAGGGTTTAGGGTTTAGGGTTTAGGGTTTAGGGTTTAGGGTTTAGGGTTTAGGGTTTAGGGTTTAGGGTTTAGGGTTTAGGGTTTGGGGTTTAGGGTTTGGGGTTTAGGGTTTAGGGTTCAGGGTTTAGGAGGGACCCTGGGCAGGGGGGTTGAGGGTTCAGGGGACTCGAGTCAAGGAACACCTTCGGGAAAAGGGCTTATGCAGCCTGGGAATAGGGGACTATCGACCCCCTTGCTCCACTCTAGGGTCAGCTTGTGGGCCAATGACAATTCGTAATCCTGCCACCTTCTCTGCGTGCCAATCTGTCTTCATTCATCACCACAATCCAAACCACAAGCTGTTCCGAAGCTGTGTTGGGAAATTTCAAGGTGGAAAGATCTGTCTTCCATTTATTTTGGGCTTAGCATGAGTACGCATTGGACGCAAGTGCCGGTTGTTTCCCTCCGAAATGCGAGACTATTCTGGATTTCTGGGGCTGGGTGGCCTTGTCCACATGTTTCATACCAACGTCTTTCCGGTCCAGGGCGAGGGCAGTGTGCGGTCCTTGCTTCCATGCCCTAAACCCAATGAGCCCAATATTGCTTAATTAAGGAATGTTACTTAAATCATATAGGGATCCTTAATATGATTTAAGGCATATTCCTTAAACAAGCAATATTGGGCTCTTTGGGAAGCCTGATAAAAGCTCTCTCTGACGGACCCCCAAGTTGGAACGAGCTTTCCCAAGAGCGGACCAGGTGCCCGTGGCTCTCTCCTTGGGCGGCGGTTGGGCTCAAGGGCTTTCTTTCGGCTTTCAGGTGTGACGGAAAAGTCCATGCTTACAGGGTTTAGGGTTTAGGGTTTAGGGTTCCATGATCTGTGGATTGGTAGCTGAGCAAGCGGCCCCGCAACACCCAGTACCAATTCCGCCGACTCTCGGCAGGCAAAGCTGTGGCTCTTTCTTTGGCTTAGGGTTTGTTCCCTAAACCCTAAACCCTAAACCCTAAACCCTAAACCCTAAACCCTAAACAGCGCCCCAGCGTCGGGTATCCGAGCAGCAAGGCTCGGAACGGCCCGGAGAACTGCAGGCGCCGCAGCGTGCAGGTGCGCCGCGGCCCAGAGGGAGTTGGAGAGCTCCTTTTGGGGGGGGGGGGTTTAGGGTTTAGGGTTTGGGGTTTGGGGTTTAGGGTTTAGGGTTTAGGGTTTAGGGTTTGGGGTTTAGGGTTTGGGGTTTAGGGTTTAGGGTTTAGGAGATATATTTACAGAAGTTACCACCATAGGGGCACTGTGCTTCTTTGCTACATCACCCCCCCCCCCCCTGTTCTGGCAACTTCTTTCAAGTTCCTTATGCAACCAGAACCCAGGAAAGCTCCTGGAGGTTGAACTCGGCGACCTTTTCAGGGACCCGAGGCTTGGGAGCACAGTTCTGCTGCTGGGTTTAGGGTTTAGGGTTTAGGGTTTAGGGTTTAGGGTTTAGGGTTTAGGGTTTAGGGTTTAGGGTTTAGGGTTTAGGGTTTAGGGTTAGGGTTTAGGGTTTAGGGGGGTTTCAAAGGGTCACTCACGCGAAAGGAAAAGAAGCCCCCCAAGCCTTGGATTTCCTCCCCTTAGGGGGTTCCATTGGCGCTTGATTTATGTGCAACAAAGGGGGCTTACGAAAACAAGGGACCCCCGAATATACACACCAAACAGTAGGATTCCCTTGCCATCAGGACCCTAATAAGGCACCACTACTTTCAGAAACTCCCAAATATATAAGCGTTTCCCTGAAAGAAACTATGGAAAAATATGTCCTGAGGGTTCAGCCCCACCGAACCCCCACCTTGCTGGGCACCTGCTTTGCGAGGGCCGGTGCCGTCTGTGCCACCTCGGGCACCGCCCCATGCATCCTCGGTTGGTCCTTTTCAACAACCTGTGAGAACACATTCCTGAGGAAGGTACCCTATACGTTCCTAAGCAAGGTACCCTAAACCCAAACCCAAATTCCGGTTGAGGTCCTCTTGAACCCAAACAAAAGGGAAGATACAAAAAAACTTTCCGAAAGGCCTGCCCGGGATCTTCGCCGCCGCCCAGAGGCAGTTCGACAGGCCCTGCGGAACCATGCTCATAGCCTCGCAGAAGCCAAAAACACGACAAGTGAGCGACTCTACGTTTTAGGGTTTAGGGTCTAGGGTTAAGGGTCTAGGGTTTAGAGTTTATGGTCTAGGTTTGGGCGTTAGGGTAAACGATGATGGTGCAGAGTGTATTGAGAGCTAAACCCGACAGCCAGAATCTTTAAATGAAGCCTCGAACCCTTGCAGAGTCCGTGGCCACAGGCAGAGGGGTGCGCCTCATGTCGAGCCCTTTATGCCACCAGGCTGCCAGTAATGGGTTTAGGGCTTAGCTTCTAGGGCTCAGGGTTTCGGTGGCAGTCGTCAAGCTCCTGAAACAGGTGTCAGTGTGGGAATCACTGCTTTGCTGCATCTTACCCTAAACCCTAAACCCTAAACCCTAAACCCTCTTTTACTATGTATATTTAAACCCTAATGACCTTCGTGGGCATGTGGTTTTTTTCTGGGCCCTAAACCCTGACCCCCTTCGTGGGCAAATGGTTTTTTTCCTGGGCCGTGCCTCCAAAAACACCCCAAATGAGGGGGACCCCAGGATCGGCCCGGGTCCCAGTTCAAAATGCGATTTTTTAGTACTGAAATCGACGCTTCTGGGTGGGCTCTCGTTTTCTGGATTTTTGATCAAAACCGAGCCTTTGGGCCCTAAACCCTGACCCCCTTCGTGGGCAAATGGTTTTTTTCCACCCGGGGGGGGCCCTAAACCCTGACCCCCTTCGTGGGCAAATGGTTTTTTTCCACCCGGGGGGGCCCTAAACCCTGACCCCCTTCGTGGGCAAATGGTTTTTTTCCACCCGGGGGGGGGCCCTAAACCCTGACCCCCTTCGTGGGCAAATGGTTTTTTTCCACCCGGGGGGGGCCCTAAACCCTGACCCCCTTCGTGGGCAAATGGTTTTTTTCCACCCGGGGGGGGCCCTAAACCCTGACCCCCTTCGTGGGCAAATGGTTTTTTTCCACCCGGGGGGGGCCCTAAACCCTGACCCCCTTCGTGGGCAAATGGTTTTTTTCCACCCGGGGGGGGCCTAAACCCTGACCCCCTTCGTGGGCAAATGGCTTTTTTCCACCCGGGGGGGCCCTAAACCCTGACCCCCTTCGTGGGCAAATGGTTTTTTTCCACCCGGGGGGGCCCTAAACCCTGACCCCCTTCGTGGGCAAATGGTTTTTTTCCACCCGGGGGGGCCCTAAACCCTGACCCCCTTCGTGGGCAAATGGTTTTTTTCCACCCGGGGGGGCCCTAAACCCTGACCCCCTTCGTGGGCAAATGGTTTTTTCCCACCCGGGGGGGCCCTAAACCCTGACCCCCTTCGTGGGCAAATGGTTTTTTTTCCACCCGGGGGGGGCCCTAAACCCTGACCCCCTTCGTGGGCAAATGGTTTTTTCCCACCGGGGGGGGCCCTAAACCCTGACCCCCTTCGTGAACAAATGGTTTTTTTCCACCCGGGGGGGGCCCTAAACCCTGACCCCCTTCGTGGGCAAATGGCTTTTTTCCACCCGAGGGGGGGCCCTAAACCCTGACCCCCTTCGTGGGCAACACCCGGGGGGGGCCCTAAACCCTGACCCCCTTCGTGGGCAAACGATTTTTTTCCACCCGGGGGGGGGGCCCTAAACCCTGACCTTCTTCGTGGGCAAACGGTTTTTCCATTTGGGGCATAGGGTTTAGGGCTCGTAGGGTTTGGGGCATAGGGTTTAGGGCTAAATTTTGCTTCCAAAACACCTGAAATGAGGGGGAACCCCAGGATCGGCAAGGGTCCCAGTTAAAAATGCGATTTTTTAGTACTGAAATCGACGGTTCTGGGTGGCCTCTCGTTTTCTGGGTTTTTGACCAAAACCGAGCTTCACCGGCTTCAGTTTTTTTACATTCTCAAGGTTTTTCAAAGTTTTTCAGTGTTTTTTAAGGTTTTCCAATGTTTTTCAGGGCCTTTCAGGGTTTTTAACCTCAATTCTGATGACGGGCCACCCGGCGACCTTTTCACAGCCTAGTTTTGGTCAAGGGGGGTCGTGTTTTTCAAAATGAGGGGGGACCCCAGGATCGGCCCGGGTCCCAATTAAAAATGCGATTTTTTAGTACTGAAATCGACGGTTCTGGGTGGCCTCTTGTTTTCTGGATTTTTGACTCAAACCGAGCTTCCTCCAACTCCGACCCCCCTTAAGAGGGAAAGTTTGCTTCCAAAAAGTTAGATTTTAGGTTTTGGGCGGACTTTTGAGCTGTAAGCCTACTGAAAATGTATTGAATGAACTTTGTATTTTCTCAATGTTATGGGTTTCTTGGGTGGGTGGGGTTTTTTTCCAACGCTTGACAAGCTGCTTGACTAGTGAAGGCTTGGACATGAGATGCTGAACCCTAAACCCTAAACTTTGAGGAGTTTGGGGAAATCCTTCGTTCTTTGAAGGTGGGGATGAAGGGCTTACAGCTTCGAAGTTCGGGTCTACTTGGAGGTTCATGGCACTTACTAACCAATTATAACTGTACTTATAACCCCACTTATAATACCCCTACAGGGCCTTATAGGGGTTATTCCGATTATAAGTAGGGTTATAAGCCAGTTATAAGTGGTTATTAAGTCCCATGAACCTCGAAGTAGGCGTCTCAGTATTTTCTACCCCGAACGGATCTAAGCTTGGTGTTAGCACACCCGAAGCCCTAAATCATAAGGCGTTCGACTACAACGGAACCCGAAAGATACTCTGGATCCCAACCATCGCGCACATGTACATGAGGTGAAACCAAACCCTAAACCCTAAACCCTAAACCCTAAACCCTAAACCCTAAACCCTAAACCCTAAACCCTAAACCCTAAACCCTAAACCCTAAACCCTAAACCCTAAACCTAACCCTTGGCATGTCGAGGGGGCCTGGACTCGACGCTATAGGCCCATAAGGGTTATAAGGGTAATTCTCTAAACTAGGTTCCCTTTTTGGATCCCCCCTGAAACCCTAAACCCTAAACCCTAAACCTTTTTGGGGCCCTTGCACACTCTACACCATATAAAAAAGGACCCCCCAAATAAGGGGCCCCAAGATAGAACTATCCATAGAGAATTTGGGTTAGAGGCGAAGCTCTGAACCACAAATCCTTCCGCGCAGGCCGAGGCAAAAGAATTGAAACCCCACTCTTTGGGTTTAGGGTTTAGGGTTTAGGGTTTAGGGGTTAGGGTTTAGGGTTTAGGGTTTAGGGTTTAGGGTTTAGGGTTTAGGGGCAACAGACTTGAACCCCCACTCTTTCTGCGCCTTGTCTTGCACCGCTGCGACCATCTTCGGCAGAAGCCCCAGAAGCGCAACCCCGACGTCCTCATGGAGCACCTGGGTTTATAGGGTTCAGAGGGTTTATAGGGTTTATAGGGTTTTAGGGTTTATGGGGTTCATAGGGTTTTCAGGGTTTATAGGGTTTACAGGGTTTATAGGGTTTTAGGGTTTACGGATGTTTACGGTTTATAGGGTTTCTAGAGTTTAGGGTTTCGACTCTCACATTGGTTTAGGGTTTGCGGCGACTCTTCGAACTTCTTCGCACCCTGCCAACAGGTAGCCCAGTGCACAGGCCGAAATGTTCAGGACGGCTGTGCTCCGGATGGCTCGGCAAGTGATCTGCCATGCACGGGGCCCTGCGCTGCGGTGCCTCAAGTCTTGAGGCACCGCAGCGCGAGTGGATTCTCGAAACAGGACAAACTTAAGACTTTCCTTCTAAGCTTAGTACTTGGGGTCTACCTGGAACTCTCTTTAACTGCAGTTTTTTGGGTTATGCCTACTAATTCATGGTCGTTGCTACTAAACTGTAGGTAAGTTGAGCCCCAGGTAGGGCTCAGGGTCACGCAGCAGCTCACCAATATGGCGGCAGGACGGAAGTTCGACCCACTCACAAGGCAGCAAGCACGACACTCCCTTCCTGCGTCGCAGGTCAAAGCCCCATTCTCCTTGCCTTTACTAAAGGCCCTTTAGGCCTCACCTCAAAGGGACAACTAAATCACTATACATGTAAAACGGCATTTATAAAAACAAAAACAAAATCTCCGCTGCGCAAGCCATGCAGAGTGGACTGTGCTAGCTCAGTCCTCCGGGTGCACCCCCCCCTCCAGGGTGGTTCGAAACATTTTGCTCCTGATGCATGACTGCCCTTACAATCCCCTGTGATTAACATACAGACCACTCCCCCCCCCTCCCTCCCGCCACACACAAACATCAAGTACACAAGACTCCCATGCAGCCTAGACGTGGCCATGGCACGGCCAGCGCCCAAAAGATGTTTGCCACATTCCGCGGAGGCAGTGCGTCCTCCGGAAGCAGATCTCAGTTCTCGTCGACAGATGAACCTAAGACTTAACGTACCTTGGGGCCAGTCATCCTGGTTTGGACAGAATCTAACAGTATTACATGATCCCTTAGTCTGGGCCCTTATATGGTACACCATACAAACCCCAAGGGCCCATACTTCAGAACCTCTAACGAAGGTAAGGGCCCATGTAGCTACCCTCAGACAAAAAGTTTAGGATCTCTTCAGAAACCAAGCGCCTAACCCTAAACCCTAAACTTCTAAACCCTTGTAAACCGTAAACCACAGTCCTGCTCGACCATAGTCGCAACCCGTGAGGCCAGCCTGCTTCAGGTCGAGGCTTCGTCCATGTAGGGCAAATCCCAAAATGGGGGTTTACGAAAATACGGGACCCCTACAATAGACACCAAAGAACATAGCGTTCCCTTACGATAAGGACCCCAACAATAGGGGTACCCCGAATATGACATATATATATATATATATATGCATATGTATAACCCTCGCCCCATGTAGGGCCGAAGGCTTCTTGTTCGGCCGGGTTGCCAATAAAAGTGTGTTGAGGAGTACAGGGTACAAGGAGCTTAATAAGCCTTTGCGTTTGAACCCTAGAGTGCCTACGGGTTTGGGCGGCTTAGCCTCTCCATCTTGCGCTGTTTCGGAAGTGTCGCTTGTGGAGAGGCGTCATGGTGGCTATCATGAATCATGCTTGTTGAATCTCGCGCACCCAAACCCTCAACTCAAATCTCGACGAGAGAGAACAGCAACACGGGGGGCCGGGATGAACAGATGTTGAGTGATGTTCAAAAAATCTGTGGTGATCATACGTGGAAAGAGCTTTTTTGACCCCAAAACTCTAAACCCCAAACCCTAAACCCTAAATTTTTGGGATCATGTGCTAGGGATCATGTGCTACCCTTGGCGGCCTCTGCCAGACGGGGCTGCTGGCGTCTTTGCTCCAGAGCTGGCCATTCTTCTGGAACTTGGCCATCTTGCTCCTGAAAGTGACCCTAAGGGGCCATGGGGTTTAGGGTTTAGGGTTTAGGGAATACTTGGGCTTTAAAGTACTTGCTATGTCGGGCTTCTGGGGCCCAAGTATATACTGATTAGGTACATGGAGCCTGTGGGTGAGACTGCAGCTTGGAACCCTACATAAGCCACTTAAGCATACATTACAGCCTACAGTACAGGTCCGTACTTCTTTTGTAGAAGGGATTGGGAGGGGGCCAGGACCCTATTCCCTAAACCCGAACTAAACCGTAAACCCTAAACCGCAGTTGTCCGTAGAGCGGGTTAGAGTTGAAGCGTGCGGCCCCTGCACCCATTGCATCTGGACTCTTGCGATAAGCCACTGCCCCCTTAAACCCCCAAAAGCTGGCTGGTGTTTAGTAGGGAATAGGGAATTAGGACCCTATATATACCCTTCAAGGGAGAAAACCCAAAACCCCTAATACAGGGGCTTAAGAAGTAAAATAAGGCTTTGGGGAGTGTTATAGTATGGTTGCAGAAGGACCATATGGGATCTTCCGACCCCCACATTAAAGCCCCTGGGCCCTTAACCCCGACTTGCGCCACGGCGCAGAGCGGCCGACACGTGAAACTCGTTGAAGCCGGGCTGGTCCACAGTTGGGGCCAGGAGGTCTGGGCGAGGGCTTATGGGGCGTTCAGGGTTCAGGGCTAGGGTTTAGCGTTTAGGGTTTAGGGCTAGGGGTCAGATGCCTCACGGACAACTTCCTGAGAAAAGCACGTCGGCCCGGTTGAGCTTGCCTGTGAGCTCGCTGGGAAGCTGACCCCAGTAACCCCTGCTTGGAGGTTCAGGGTTCTTATAACCCCAGTTATAGCTGTAAGTATGAGCCCCCTAAGTCCCCTAAGTAGGTTATAAATAGACTCATAATTGGGGTTATAAGTACCCATGAACCTCCAAGTGGATAACATGGAATTGACATTCACCGGGAACTGTTGGTCTAGCCGGGGGCTCGACTTAGCTACAGTTTCGTACTTCTAACCCCATCAAACTGTAGGTAAAGAGGGTCCCAGGTAGGGTCTATGGCCACAACAGTCTTGACGATTTCGGTCACTGCTTCGATAGAACTCCAACGCCCAAACCCGAAACTTCGCCCTCAATCCCTGTCCGCATACTTGGAGGTTCATGGTATCCATTAACCAATTATAACTGTACTTATCACCATATTAGGGCACGTAAGGGGCTTTTAAGTGGGCTATATGTACAGTTCTAACTGGTCAAGAAGTACCATGAACCTCCAAGTACTGGCCAGGCAGCATCCAGCGGAAACCCAGCCGAAAATCCTGAAAGGCCCTCAGCGAGATTTGGGCACCCTAGGGGCGTCGATGCCAATGTTCGGGGCCATGAAGTCCCCAGAGAAGGCATAAAACCCTAAGACCTCAAAAATCTGAACAATAAACCCGAACCCTTTCTGCCCCCCCCCCCCCCAATCGCCCAACTCCCTGAACCCTAAACCCTAAACCGGAATCCTCAAAACTCTACACATCTAAACCCTAAACTACTATTTGCTTCAAAACGCCCCCAAAGAAATGAAATACTAATCCCTGTATTACCCTTATAAGGAAGAATACTCTTTCTGGGTGGTTCCCTAAACCCTAAACCCTTTTGCAGCAGGTCTCTGCCCATATATTCCCCGGCCAACCGTAAACCCTAAACCCTAAACCCTAAACCCTAAACCCTAAACCCTAAACGGGTCCAAGAAGCCCAGGAGCGCTTCCGCAGACTTGGCGTCCGAGATGTCGGAGGTCAAGTGCCGCGGGTTGAGGGCACCAGCTGGAGTCTTGGCCCAGGAAAGAAGGTTTAGGGTTTACAGTTTAGGGTTTAGGGTTAGTAATCACCAGCTGGAGTCTGGGCCCAGGAAAGAAGGTTAAAGGGTCTAGGGTTTTAGGGTTTAGGATTCAGGGGTTAGGGGTTAGTGATCACCAGCTGGAGTCTGGGCCCAGGAAAGAAGGTTTCGGGTTTAGGGTTTAGGGTTTAGGGTTTAGGGTTAGTAATCACCAGCTGGAGTCTGGGCCCAGGAAAGAAGGTTAAAGGGTTTAGGGTTTTAGGGTTTAGGGGTTCGGGGTTAGTGATCACCAGCTGGAGTCTTGGCCCAGGAAAGAAGGTTTAGGGTTTAGGGTTTAGGGTTTGGGGTTTAGGGTTTTGGGATAGTAATCACCAGCTGGAGTCTGGGCCCAGGAAAGAAGGTTAAAGGGTTTAGGGTTTTAGGGTTTAGGGTTTAGGGGTTAGTGATCACCAGCTGGAGTCTGGACCCAGGAAAGAAGGTTAGAGGGTTTAGGGTTTAGTGTTTTAGGGTTTCGGGTTTCGGGTTCAGAGTTTTCGGGTTTAAGGGTTTTCGTGTTTTGTGGTTTTGGGTTTTTAGGGCTTTATAGGGCTTTATAGGGCTTTACAGGGCTTTACAGGGCTTTAGGGCTGAGGGATTTATAATGGTCTTAGGGTTTTAGGGTTTTAGGGCTTAGGAATTTGTAAGGGTTTTCTAGGGGCAATTGGGATTTTGGGGTATCTAGGATGTTTAGAGAATTCCTTGGCTCGGGAAGATCCTCTGACCAAATACTGTAGGTTTTAGGGTTTAGGGTTTAGGGTGATCGATCCTCTTAAACCCCATAAGGTTAGAATGTTCCCAGGGGCTGCCTAGATGTTTGGGGCTTTTTGTTACACAGGGGTTTTCAGAGGCTTTACGGCGTTTAGGTAATCTAGGGCATTTAGACATTTAGGTTGTTTAAGAAGGTTGGAGGTTGGTTCAGGTTGTTGCAGGCTTTCGGGTTCAGTGTCCCTATCAACCCTAAACCCTCCCTCGCGGTGCCAAGGGCTTAGGGTTTTAAAGGTTTCTTTGGTGGGGGCAATAGACTCCCTTCCGTAGAATTTAAGCTGTTAACGGTAAGGAGGGTTTACTTCTATACGACTTCAGGACTCTCCAACTGGGAACAAAATGGGTGCTCTTTTTAGTTTAACGGGTTCTAAGTAATAAGGGAACCTAACTTAAACCCTTAAAAAAAAAAAAAAAAAAAAAAAAAAAAAAAAAAAAAAAAAAAAAAAAAAAAAAAAAAAAAAAAAAAAAAAACAGGGCCAAGTGGTCTGCGTTGGCAACACATTTGCGACCCAGGAGCCTGCCTGCCTTTAATGGGTACCTGCAACGAGGATCCTGAAAAAGAAAAGGCCCTCAACTGGCAGACCTGGTGGTTTAGGGTTTAGGGTTTGCTTCTTTGGGCTCAGATATGAAGTTCTATAAGTAGTGGCACCTTATTGGGGCCCCATATTCTCCTCTCACCTACCTCAAACAGGTCCCAGGCTCCCGTCGCGGTGGCCCTCCACGACGCGAACGGTGGCCCTGCCGCCTCCCAAACCCCACTTCAGAAGCCCTGCGTATGAAAATCTGATAAGCCCAGTCAACCCGAAGCCGGTTTCGGGTTCATGGTCTCCAGGGTTGTACCCTACAAGCCCACTCAAAACCAACCAAAAATGAACTTTCCGACTTGGGTGTGTCAGGGTTGTGGTCCACCTTCCAGGTCCCTGGGCAAGTTTTGTGGGGCTCTTGGCGGGTTTGGCTGAGGAGGGTGTGGGGGATGCGGGGGGGTTTGATGGCGAATTCAGGGTTGCCGAGCCTCCCCGCTGGTGGCCTGGCCCTGACAGATCCCGATTTTGGCGCGGCCTTTGAGGCAGTCTTGAGTTGGCGGCGTCCCAGTCCTGAGTTCAGGGTCTCTCTTGCGGCATTTTCAGCCGGAGACTGCGGAAGCTCATGTAGCTCTGTACTCCAAAAGGGGTATGTAGGGGGGGACATAAGGTCGCCGAATTGCCGAATTCCCTATCCAGAACTCGGTTAAGGTTTATGGTAGAGGCAGAGGGGTTCTAGGGCTTTAGGGATAAGGGTGTAGGGTTCAGGGATTCAGGGGTTCAGGTAGGGGGTACAAGAGGTGATGGATTGAAAGGGCTTCGGATAGACAAGGTTTCCAAGGAATAGCTGCCTCCAGAGGCGGTTGCAGGGTCGGGAGTAATAGAATCATGTACTGATTGAATCAGATAACAATATACTAGCATGTGAAATAAGATTTTACTAACATAATAATATAACAGTATGACAAGATAACGACATAAGGCAATGATCTACTAATAGTCAAATGCTTTTGGGAGTCGGAAGGCTTCGTATTTCGTCATCCATTATCCTGACTCCGCAAACGATGCCTCGCGGGAAGATCTGTGTGCTTTGCGGGAACTGTGCGCCCCCTAAACCCTAAACCCTAAACCCTAAACCCTAAACCCTAAACCCTAAACCCTAAACCCTAAACCCTAAACCCTAAATGCAAAGGACTTAGTCAAGCAAGGCCAAGTCTCCAGCAGCGTGGGCCACGACGTTTCGTGGGACAAAGGCGAAACCCGCCCAGCGCAGATCGGCCAGAGGCATAAAAAGCAGCACGGCGACCGCCATCAGAACCGCCACGCAGTGTGCAGACGATCTTCGCCTTGTGGATCGGACCAGCGAAGGGTTGATCATTCATGGGCTTTGGATCCCTAGACCCTAAACCCTAGGCCCTAAACCCTAAACCCTTTTTTGCGCGACCATTCCCCCGAAACCTAGATCTCAAATCGCTTCACTCCCCAAGAAACCAGAACAAGAACCTTACGCAGGAAGACACCTCCCTTTAACCCCAGAAAAGCCCCTAAACCCCAAAAGAACCTTAAGCCCCCAACCCCCCCCCCCCCCCCCCCCCCCAAAACCCTAAACCCTAACCCTAAACCCTAAACCCTAAACCCATGATTCTCGCAGCAAAGCGGCCGCTTACTCGGAGGCGCTGACAGCCCCATGGTGTGCAGGAAGGGACGTTTTGTGTTGTGGCTTTAGGGTTTAGGGTTTAGGGTTTAGAATTTTAGGGGCTTGAGTCAGGGCTGAGGAAGTGCTGCCGTCCCTGGCCTAAACCAATTGTTGAAGGTTTAGGGTTTATGGTCTAGGGTCTAGGGTTTAGGGTTTTTGGGCTCCTAAAACCCTTTTTGAGCCGAGTCTTGGACAAGCGTGCCCCTCCTGTGACACGTGCTGCCGAGCCGCTTTTGGGGTTTAGGGTGAAAGGCTTCGAATTTAACTTAGGGTTAAATAGCGGGCCCAAAAAAATTAAAAAATTATCGCCCTCAACCCATGAGCCATAAACCCTTATTACTTGTAGGGATCTAAGTTCAAGGGTTCCTTCTCAGTATAATTGTATACGGGGTGGTGCTGTTCAAGTACCACTTTGCGGTGCTGCAGAAGTACCGGCAAAACTAGGCCCTGGATCTTGAACCCCTAAGCCCCTAATAAGCCCTACAATCTTATAAGTTTGGATTATATACGTGGCAGTGCTGCTGAAGTACTGCGGAATGGTGCTGCAGAAGTACCAACCTAGGACTATAGATAGTAGGCTAGAAGGCCGCAAGAGGGTTTTGAGCTTAGGAATGTGAAGGAGTAATGCAAACGAGCTGCTACTGTTGCAGTGAAATTTGTAGGGTTTATGAGGTTGTTCCCGAATCTGACTGCTCTGCGAAATAATTTAGGGTTTAAGTTTCTTCCCAAATATGACTGCTCTGCGAAATGATTTGGGGTTTAGGGTTGTCAGGGTTTAGGGTTTATGGTTGAGGGATTTTAGGGTTAGGGTTTAGGGATTGCAGGGTTTCAGGTTGTTCCCAAACTGCTCTGCGAAATGATCTAAGGTTTAGGATTTAGGGTTTGAAGTTTAAGGCTGCAGAGATCGGGGGGCTTAACTGTCTACTTCTGGAGGGCTGCGGGCGGCGGGGGGGGGGGGGGGTTGAAGTTTAAGGCTGCAGAGATCTGGGAACCTTAACTGTTCGCTTCCGGAAGGCTGGGGGGGGGGGGGATCTGGGGGCCTTAACTGTTTGCCTCTGGTTGGCTTGGGTCTGACGGGGGCTCAGGGGGGGGGTTTGGGAGCTTAGGGGGCTTAGGGGGTTTCGGGGGCGTCGAGGGCTTTAGGGTTTACGGCTGTTCCCAAATCTGACTGCTCTGTTTCAGGGTTTAGGGTTTAGGGAGGGTTTATAAGGCTGTTCCCAATCTGACTGCTCTGCGAAATGATTTAGGGTTTAGGGCTTTATAAGGTTGTTCCCAAATCTGACTGCTCTGCGAGATGATTTAGGGTTTAGGGATGTCAGGGTTTAGGGTTTAGGGATTTTAGGGATGTTGGGGTTTACAGGGTTGTTCCCAAATCTAAGGTTTAGGGTTTAAGGTTTCGGGTTCTAGGGTTTAGGGAGTTTAGGGTTTGGTGGGCTTAGGGGGCTTTGGGGGCTTCGGGGGCTTTGGGGGCGTCCTGGGTGTTAGGGTTTAAGGTTGTTTCCAAATCTGACTGCTCTGCGAAATGATTTAGGCTTAGGGATTTCAGGGTTTCAGGTTTAGGGATTTTCGGGTCGTTCCCAAGTCTGACTGTTCTGTGAGGAAATTTAAGGTTTCGGGATTTCAGGGTTTTGTAAGGCTGTTCCCAAATCTGACTGCCCTGCGAAATGATTTCGGGTTTAAGTTTCTTCCCAAATCTGACTGCTCTGCAAAATGATTTAGGGTTTAGGGATGTCAGGGTTTAGGGTTTAGGGTTAGGGTTTAAAGTCGTTCCAAAACTGCTCTGCGAAATGATTTAAGGTTTAAGGGTTTTAGGGTTTAGGGTTTAGAGTTTGAAGGTTGACTGTTTGCTTCTGGAGGGCTGGGGGGGGTTGGGGTTGAAGTGTAAGGCTGCAAAGATCTGGGGGCCTCAACTGTTCGCTTCCGGAGGGCTAGGGGGGTGGGGGTTTGAAGTTTAAAGCTGCAGAGATCTGAGGGCCTTAGCTGTTTGCTTCTGGGGGCTGGTCACGGGGGGGGGAGTTGAAGTTTAAGGCTGCAGAGATCTGGGGGCCTTAACTGTTTGCTTCCGGAAGGCTGGGGGGTCAAACAAGCCCAAAGAAGGGACACCAAAATAGAGGCCGAGCTTTGCTTGTCCGACAAGGCCTAAAAGAAAGCGCAGCCCCCCCTCATTTGCAAACGCAATGCACGCATCATGGGTTTGGCAAACTTGCGGCTTAAAAAAAGCGGGGGGGGGGTTCGGGCGGGGGGGTGCAGCCCCCCCACTTGCAAGCACAATGCTCGCATCACGTGGGTTCATATGCTTTGAAGCAAACTAGACCGGCTTGAAAAACAAGCGGGGGGCCCCCCCCACTTGCAAACACAATGTTCGCATCATGGGTTGGGGGGGGGCCATCCTTGGCATTTTCCAGCGGTTTAGGTTTGGGTTTAGGGTGAACGGTTTAGGGTTCCGGGTTTAGGTTTTGGTTTCCCATGGTTCTGCTGGTGGCCTCTGCCCGTGGTCGTCCCGGGTCCGTCCCTGGGGGAGGGGCTTTTTTTGGTTCCGTAGCCGAGGGGGCTTTCGCTTTTTGTTCCGTAACCGCCCCGGCCCGCTCACTCACTGCACTGCTGGTGCCCTCTGCCCGTGGTCCTCGTTGGGTCCCTGGGGCGCGTTTGTTTTTTGCCGTTGCATAGCCTTCCTCCCCTCCCGGTCCCAGTCCCGGGTACGTCCCGATGCGACATAGCAAAAGAAAATACGGGTGGCAGTTTAGCCAAAAACACGCGCCGCCATAAGGTACCTCTAATTTCGGAAACCACTGAAAAAAGGGCCTCAATAATTAGAATAGGGTTTTGGGGGGTGATCGCAGTAGAATTTCAGAGGGACTATAAGGGAAGACTCTTAGTAATTTATTCCGACCCCAAAACCACCAGGCTACAGAGCTGAACATAATCATTTTGTTTTCGCCGGCGCGCATTCACCGTTCAGCTTTTGACACCCAAGGAGGGTTTGACGGGGGCTCAGGGGGCGGTTTGAGAGCTTCGCGGGCTGAGGGCGCTGGGGGGCGGGGGGGGCTTAGGGGGTTTCGGGGCTTAAAGTTGTTCCCAAACCTGACTGCTCTGCAAATTGATTTAGGGTTAGGGATTTCAGGGTTTACGGTGTAGGGATTTTAGGGCTTATAAGTAATCGGACTGCTCTGCGAAATGATTTAGGGTTTAGGGATTTTAGGGTTTAGGCCCAAAAAGCAAGGATGCTAGTTAAGCACGCTCGGTCCCCAAAAAGCGGTGCTAGTTAAACATGGAACAGTGGTCTGCTTCAGTGAGTGAGTTAACTTTTTAAACCCCAGGCTTAGACTTGTGCTCGACAGGAACCTTGAAGAGCTGCTCTATTTTTTTAAAGCCTTGCAACCCCAACGTTTCTCCAAATCGAATCGGTCCCTGAAAAAGCACTTTTTCCCTCTGCGAGACCTGCTTTTTCAGAGACCGTTTCAAAAGTTAGGCGAACCGGGCTTTGTCAACCCCAACATCACTCCAAATCAAAACGGTCCCTGAAAAAACACTTTTCGCTCAGTGAAAAATGCAAAATAAGGGTTCGTTTCGAGTTAAGAGGAATTCGGAGTGCGAGGATTCGAGGGCTGATTTCAAACAGTACAGCCCATGAAACCTAATCATCCGCACGATTGTCCTGTTTACACTTTTCTATAGGCGAAAATTGCAAAAACAATAACCGAATGGAATATGGAAGCGGTTCATGTTTCGCCCTCCACGCAATTGTCTGGGTAGAACCGGTTTGGGACAAGTCGGCGTTGGACAGTTGAGAAAAGGACCCCCAGACAAAAAGCAATGTCCCCAGACATTGCGAATTGTCTAGGGGGAACCGGTTTTACCCAGACAGTTATAAGGGGAAATCGGCCTTACACCAAGACCGTCTTCCCGAAAGCCGATTTTTACATTACAATTGTCTGGGTAAAACCGGTTCTCCCTAGATAATTCGTAATGTCTGGGCACCTTGTGAATTGTCTAGGGGGATTTCTGCGAACTGTCCCGCGGCCTTTTTTTCGAACCGCGGCTGCTCCGGATTTGTCTTCCATTCGGGCATTGTTTTTGCAATTTTCGCCTATAGGAAAGTGTAAACAGGACGCTCGTTCGGACGACTAGGTGCGTGGACTGTATGTACTGTTTGAAATAAACCCTCGAATCCTCGCACCTCGACTTCCTGTTAACTCGAAACGAACCCTTTCATGCACTTTTCACTGAGCGAAAAGCGCTTTTTCAGGGACCGTTTTGATTTGGAGTGACGTTGGGGTTCAGGGTTTAGGGCTTTGGTTTAGGGCTTAAGGCTTAGGGCTTAGGGTTTGGGGCTCAGGGCTTCTTAGGGTTTAGGGTTTAGGGCTTCTTAGGGCCCTTCTTAAGGTTTAGGGCTTAGGGTCTAGGGTTTAGGGCTTGTTTTTTCTAGGCTTCAGGGTTCTTAGGGTCTTAGGGTTTAGGGCTTCTTAGGGTTTAGGGTTTAGGGCTTCTTAGGGCTTCTTAGGGTTTAGGGTTTAGGGTTTAGGGCTTCTTAGGATTTAGGGTTTACGGCTTGTTAGGGTTTAGGGCTTAGGGTTTCTTAGGGTTTAGTGTTTAGGGCTTAGGGTTTGTTAGGGTTTAGGGTTTTCAAGGTTTAGGATTTCTGAGGGTTCAGGCTATAGGGCTTCGGGAACCTAAACCCTAAACCCTAAACCCCAAACCCTAAACCCTAAACCCTAAACCCTAAACCCGCAACCAACCCTACACCCTAAAGCCTAAGAAGCCTGAGGGTTCAGAGGCGGGGTTTAGGGTTTGTAGTTTGGGGTTTAGGGTTTAGGGTTTCAAGGTTTAGGGTTAAGGTCCGGGCAGAAAGGGCAGCAGTCGAGTCCCTTGTGAAAAAGGGTTTACGGTGCAGGGTTGAGGTTTTAGGGTTTGGGTTTAGGATTTTGGCTCTAAGGTTTGGGGTCGGGGGTTTAGGGTTGAGGGCTGGGGTGTTGGGTTTTGGGGTTGAGGGTTCAATGTTGGGGTTTGGGGTTTCCGGTTTAAGTTTTAGGGTTGAGGGTCGATGTTTGGAGTTCACCTTCAGAGCTGGGGCTTAGGGTTGCAGGTTTAAGTTTTGGGGTTGCGGGCTCAGGGTTGAGGGTTGCGGGTAAATGAATCCTCAATTGGGGGTCATATACCCTAGGAAGTCCACTCAGGGTGGGTTGCTATTACGACGACTCTTACTCTTACTATTTCGATTACTATTTCTATTATTGCTACTATTACCTTTACTCTTCTTGTTCTTGTTACGATTACGATTACTATTACGGCATTAGTAGCAGTAATTGTAGTTGTAACGGTAATAATAGTAGTAACAATAGTGAAATCATATTGATAATCGCATTAGAAGTAGTTATGGTGCTGGTAATAGCAATAGTGGAAAACTGCAAAAATGAGCGAGTCGGGACAGGCAGGTTGTGGGGGAAGGGGTCGCTTAGCAAAATTTTTGTGGAATCACTTGGCACGTTTTTTGTGCTTGCGCAGGGCGTGCGCTCCCCCCCCCCCCCCTGCCCCCCCTCTTGTCCACGGCAATCTAAACCCTAAACCCCTAAACCGTGGGCGCCGTTGGGGTTGAGGAGGTCTTCAGGGTTTGGGGTCTAAAACCCTAAAAACCCTAAGCCCTAAACCCTAAAACACCCTAAGAAGCCCTTTGGGGTCTAAAACCCTAAAAACCCTAAGCCCTAAACCCTAAAACACCCTAAGAAGCCCTAAACCCTGAACCCTAAGAAGCCCCAAACCGACTCTAAACCCTAATCCCTAACCCCTAGACCCGTGCTTCACTCTGGAGGACGACTCGTCCCGCAAGCGATTCCAGATGAAGAAAAAAAAGCCCAAAACCCTGAGAAACACCAAAACCCTAACAAACCCAAACCCTCAAAACCCTATGCCCTAATCCCTAAAAACGCCCTATGCCGCGCCCGAAACCCCAAACCCTAAGAAGCCCTAAGAAGCCCTAAGCCCAAAACCCTAAGCCCTAAGAAGCCAAAAGCCCTAAACCGTGCGCCCTAAACGCTAAGAAGCCCTAAACCCTAAGAGCCCGAAACCCTGAGCACCCTAAACCCTAAGAAACCCTAAACCCTAAACCCTAAGAAGTTCGACCAAATTGTAAGCGCTCTTCATGAGTTTCTAAGGGTGGTTTTTCTGCCAAAGAGACTGTTTTTTGCATTCTTTTCAATGTTGAAAACTACAGACCGCATTTTTGATCTTGAAAGGTAGATCTGGCTCAATCAAGCAAACACCAGAGGCGAAATTTACCAGGTGCTCTCACTTGCTCGGGCCTGCTTTGTTTTGTTTGACAATCAAGCCCGGAAGTGTAACCAGTTTTGCACTTTCGGCTAGCCGAAAATTACGGAAAAGTATGCCGGTTTTCAGCCTTGGGCTTGCTTGCGACCATTGTAAGCAAAGATCGGCCTCTGTGTGGACGGGGCCTGTATGCATGCCTTGTTGGACAAGCAATTTCAATACTCGGCCTTAAATTTTGTGGGGTCCACTGTCATTTACATATACGTATTAACTATTGAAATATTACCTATTTTTGCACTTTTGGATGGGTGAAAATTGCAAAAATGAGGTCCGTTTCCAGTCTCAGGCCTGGTGCCCCTTTTGGTGTCCCTGACTAAGTAGAAAAATACGTATTTTGGCACTTTGGGATGGGTGAAAATTGCAAAAATGAGGTCCGTTTCCAGTCTCAGGCCCGGCGTCTCTTCAGCCTCCGGCCTGCTCCCCTGTATTTTGGCTCATGGATGGGTGAAAATTGCAAAAAAAATTCCGTTTGTGGTTTATTACTATCAAAATACCTGTTTTTATAGTTTTGGATGGGTGAAAATTGCAAAAATGAGGTCCGTTTCCAGTCTCAGGCCTGGTGCCCCTTTTGGTGTCCCTGGTTAAAGTTAAGTAGAATAAAATTTACCGATTTTGACACTTATGGATGGGAGAAACTTGAAAATGAGGTCCGTTTCCAGTCTTAGGCCTGGCGCCCTTCAGCCTCCGGCCTGGCTCCCTGTATTTTGGCGTCCCTGATTAGGTATAAAAATATTGTTTTTATACTTTTGGATGGGTGAAAATTGCAAAAATGAGGTCCGTTTCCAGTCTAATATAATATAACTATAACATAATATGATATACTATAATATAATATAATTATATATAAACAGATGTGTATATACATATATACATATATACCTCTATACATATATACTTATATACCTATATACATATCTACATATACATATATATATATATACATATATACATATATACATTTATGCATATATGCATGTATACATACATACATACATACATACATACATACATACATACATACATACATACATACATACATACATACATACATACATACATATATACATATATACATATATACATATATACATATATACATATATACGTATATACATATATACATATATACATATATACATATATATGTATATATGTATGTATGTATGTTAGTATTTTCCATAAATCGGTTTGTTCGCTGCAACATTTGGAAACAACGTTTGGTTGCTTGGTTGCTTTATATCGGTTTGCTTCAGCAAAATGAAAAAATAAAAAATTAACGCTATTTAACCCTAAGTTTAGGGTTTAGGGTCATACCCCCCAAACCCATACCCCGAAACAAATAAAAGGAGAGGACGCAAGCAAGGATTGTTGCCATACCCCTGAGGGGTATGCTCAAGGGGTACGTTGAATACTTCTTAGATAAACCTACACCCCTAAACTCTAAACCCTAAACACTAAACCCCTAAACCTCTAGACCCCTAACAAGCTCGACTCAGACCCCTGCCACGCCGAACCTTGGTCTGGACTCACCTCTGCAAGCGTGTCCACATCCTGGCAGCAGGCGGCTGCAGGCGGCTGTTTAGGAGATAAGGCTTCGGAGACAGGGTTTAGGGTTTAGGGTTTAGGGTTTAGGGTTTAGGGTTTAGGGTTTAGGGTTTAGGGTTTAGGGTTTAGGGTTTAGGGTTTAGGGTTTAGGGTTTAGGGTTTAGGGTTTAGGGAGTTTAGGGTTTAGGGTTTAGGGTCCGCCGACCCTGGCGGCGTGTTGGATGGGTTTGAGGAGGTGAAAACCTCCCTCTTTCCCTCCTTACCCCCCCAAAACGCGGGGGGGGGGTAGGGGGGGTCGGTGCACAATTTTTTCGTGGAGGACCGCGCCACCCGCACAGCGTAAACAGGCGGTTCAGCACAGGGGGGTAGGGGCGCCCTCAGCAAAATCAGCGGCCCCCCCGAGCCGGAAGCTCTTAAATTTAGGGTTTAGGGTTTAGGGTTTAGGGTTTAGGGTTTAGGGTTTAGGGTTTAGGGTTTAGGGTTTAGGGTTTAGGGTTTAGGGTTTAGGGTTTAGGGTTTAGGGTTTAGGGTTTAGGGTTTAGGGTTTAGGGTTTAGGGTT